>PISW01013784.1:0-24423 GCA_004023785.1 Mungos mungo
GAAGAAAGAAAATAAATAAATAAACCAAGCTCAAGACACCTATGAGATACCGTCAAGTCTACCAACATGTACATAACAGGAGGACCTGATGGAGAGGAGAAGAAGAAACTAAAAGATTGGTTGGAAAAATAATGCCCCCTAACTTCCCAAATTCAATGAAAATCATGAATTTAAATATCCAAGATGTTCATTGGGCTAAAGCCCAAAAAAGTCAGTAAGAATAAAATAGAGCAACATATGCTAATCAACATCTTAGCACACAAAGGTGTACAATAAGTATTCGTTGGATCAATTTACAAATGATATTGAAGACCAGTATTTCCTGTGTTCCACACTGCCCCAACCTACTTAAAATTCACCGGCTGATCAAGTGTATGTGAGCAAGAACGAAAGTCTGAGAGAGAGGCCAAGTGAAGTACAGGCAAACTTCAGCACACATTCACCATCCTGAACAGTTAGTTATCTTTGAAACCAACAAAGCTCACGTTTTATACACAGCACAACCCTTTGAAGGAAGACTGTAATAAACATTTGTTAGTTGTTTCTCTAACTGCTACTTCTTTCCTTTTTCTTGACAATCTCCAGATTCTGCAGGTGACACTAACTCCAACTCCAAATTCAGAAATGGCTTTTGGGGCACCTGGGCGGCTCAGTCAGTTAAGCATCCCACTCTGGATTTCAGCTCAGGTCATGATGTCACAGTTCATAGGATCAAGCCCTGCATCAGACTCTGCACTGACAGCATGGAGCCTGTTTGGGATTCTCTCTCTTCCCCCCTCTCTCCCCTCCCCTGCTTGCTCTCTCTCAAAATAAATAAATAAATTTAAAAGAAAAGAAATAATGAAATAGCTTCTAATTATTTGAAGGTGATCAACCTTTTATTTCCTTTGACCATCATGATTTCATTTAGTGATAGATCCATGAAGCAAGTAAGGTAGTGGAAACCAAAAAGACCTTTTCTAGGTTACTAGGTACGTGATGGTGTAAGTGAAAATCTCTTTTTTGTTGAGTCTATATCTGGAACCATCTCACTGCAAGGATGGGTCACCACACTTTAACAATAGGGGAGAGTCTGCTGGGAGAATGAAGAGAGAGATAGACTAGTTAAAAGACCAGCGGTTCCTCTGCCCTAGTGTTTCCCAAACTTAACTGATACAATCTTAAGCTCCTTCCACATCCTGCTGCATCAGAACTTCCAGGCAAGTCTTAGGAAACTGCATCAGTCTCACCTGAAGCTAGACCTCACGTTGAAGCTTTCAGAAACAAAAAACCAATAAATGTCTTTTATAGTTTAGGAGAATTTGAGATAGGCCTGTCACCTGCCCACAAAACCATTCTAATTGGTAGAAGCCAGCTAGATTTGTTTCTTTTTGGGTTTCCCCTCTTTTTTTGTGTAGAGAAATAAGCATTAGCTCTCAATGGGTTATGTTATTTACATGCCTCTGATAAAGTTCAAAGGACAATCTCTAGATTTTCAAAACAACCTGGGGAAAAGAAAAAAAAAACAGGTTGAGAAATAGATCTCCTAATCTCTCTTCCCTCCCACTGCTCCTCCCTCTGACTCTCCTTTCTTTCATTAAATAGGCCCTAAAATATCCTTTCCAAAAGACTTTCCCCAGAGTGTCCAGAATTACTCTGAAGGGCTTGAAACCCAGACTCTCTCCAGGATGAACCTCAGTGCTGCAAGTCACCGTATACCTCTAAGTGATGGAAACAGCATTCCTATCATCGGTCTTGGCACCTACTCAGAACCTAAACTGGTAAGTCTCTCTCTCCTTTTTACTTTTATTGTTTTGAAACGGCCCTAGAGCATAATTTTTAATTCATTTTGAACGGAGCGCATTGATTTACTTTTTATAATAATGAAAGTCACCTCCAAGGAGTACCACCTGGTGTCCTGAGTACTGAGCCAGAGGTGAAAACTGTATCAGTTTATAATTTAAATCTATCTTGAATTAGAGAATGGGATTTTTCTGCTTCCTTGGCTGAAATTTAGCTGAATTCTGACTATTGGACTGAACTGAGACACGTAATATTTCTGAGTTTATTACTTATGGGGTTTTAAAAACTTATATTTGAGAATTTCTAGTTCAGTCTAATAAGCATTTAGTGAAAATCTACCACGTATGAAGCACTAGGCTGCAGAATCTTCAAATATGAAGAGAATAGTGTCTGCGCTGCCTAGGAATTAAATGTCAAATAGAGGAGGCTGAGTCTTTAATAGTTAATTGTAGAACAATGAAGTTAAGAGTAAATTCTACTCCAGAACTGTAAACAGTATCTCTCTGAAAATCCAGAAAAAGGGGTAGTTAAATTTGACCTTCAAGATTGAATAGATTTCCATTAAAGCACAGTTTCTACTTATAAGGAAAATATTTCTGCTTTTTTCATTGCAATTCAAATTGAATGCTGATTCCCAGAATGAACCATGGTATGTATAGGAATGCCAATGGATCTGTGTGATCATGTATGAGTGACCTCTGTAAAGCTAACTGTGAGTTAGGAGGCAGAGAGGCAGAGCTGAGGCAGCACATTTTAGGCAGAAGGGGAAATACAGAGGCACAAAGATATATCATCTGTTCAGCAGAGGCCAGGCCTGTAGTGGCTGGCACATAGAATTAATGGTGAAGGCAATGGCAGCTCTGGAAATGCAGGCTAGATTAGATTATAAAGAACCTTGGATACTATGCCAAGGAGTTGAAACTTTACTGTATACAAGGAGGAATTATGTGAAGGTTAGAAACAGAAGAAAAGCATCATGAGATCAGTGCTTTCGAAAGATAACTCTGGGGCAGCATGGAGAACGGAAGGCAGAGCAAGAAAAATAAACTAGACGTACCAAGAGTAGTTACTACTTGTGCCCACTGCAACTGCCCAGTTCCACTGTTTTTGGTAACATGAAGGAAAGTCACTACTGGAACAATTGTAAGAGTCTTAGTCATTGGCCCCTTCTTCTTACTTTGCCCGTTGTCTGTACATGACCTCGTTCATAATCTTGGCTCCAATCACATATATGCTTCTAAAACTATATTTCCTATTTTGTTGCTATTGTTGTTGTTGTTATATATCCCCATACAGCCATAGGCTGGTTACATTAAACCACTTGAGGATTTTTTTTTAAGAAATACTTTTCCTTAGTCCTCACCTCTAGTCTACTAAATCTGGTTCTTTAGGGGTAGAGGCTGAATATTTGCATTCAACAAGCTCCTTGGATAATTCTGTTGTACAGCTAGGTATATACTCCATCTTCCATAGACACCTCCAACTCTGTATAACAACACTAGACTATCCATCTCTCCCTCCCCCAAAATACTTCCCATCCTAGAAATTAACACTACCACTCCAAGCCACCCAAGCCAGAAACCTGAGTACATGCCTTCATTTTTCCCTCTATCCTTGTTTTTCCCTTTGTCCACATTACTGCCAAATGATTGCCGTTGAATTTCTCTCAGAAATATTTATTCAATTCACACCCTCCCCTTTATCTCCTTTGTCACTACCTTAGTTTGGGCTGTTACTTTATTGTTAGGCTATTCTTCCAGTTTTGTCCTTTCCAACTAATTATTCAAAGTGAGACTGTCAGGATCTTCCTCAGACTCAAATCTGATCATGTCACTCCTCTGCTTAATTATTTCAATGGCCCCCTATCAATTATAGGGTAGAATTCACATTCCTTACCCTGCACACTGAGCTTTTATGGTTCAGTCAAGACCCATCTGTCCAGCAGAATCTACCACCACTCTCCACCTCTCCCTCTGTGTGTAACACACAACCACCTCAATTCCTCCCATCTCTGGGCCTGTGAGCATGCTGCCCTCTACCTGGAATACCCTTTCTTCTGGATTGTTCAGCTAGCTGGCTAAACTTCTACTAAACCATCAAGACTCAGGTCAAAGACACTACTCCTCAGAAGCCCATCTCTCAGTCACCCCAACTTACCCCTCTCGTGTCCTCATAGCCCCTTACACTTGACTCTGTTGTAGCCCTTATCACACTATATTGTAATCATTGTTCCTCTGTAATCTTCCCCCACAAGACTGTGAAACTATTATGAAAGAGAGTGTCTTGTTCAGCTTTCTATTTCCAGAATATTATCTAGTATGTCATGGATATTCAGCTGACGCTTTCAGAAAACTGAGTGCATGTGTAAAAGGGGATGTCTGTGTTTGTGAGCCTCAGAGGGTATGGCGATATAAATGGATAAAATAATAAAGTTTAAAACAGTTCAAGTTTTCTGATCACTTAACATGTGCCAGGAACTATTTTAAGTGCTTTACAAAACATGCATTTTCTAATTTAATACTCAAAACTTTACAAAAGATACACCATTTAACATCATTTACAGATGATAAAACTGAAGCAAAGAGATAAAAAAAATTGCCCCAAACTTGTAATGCTAGGGAACAGAGCTTGGATTTTAACCAATGTACTTTAGGTCTAGATTCTATGTTCTAAGCCTTATACTATGTTTTCTGTTAAGAATATATCTTATATCAATAAAACTACATATTCCTACAACTTTCTCTTTTTTTTAAATGTTTCTTTATTTTGACAGAGAGAGAGAGAGAGAGAAAATCCCAAGCAGGCTTGGTGTTGTCAGCACGGAGCCCAACACAGGGCTCAGTCTCACAAACCATGAAATCATAACCTGCACCAAAATCAAAAGTGAGATGCTTAACTGACTGAGCCACCCAGATGTCCCTCTCACTATGATTTTCTATGTCGATTTCTATTTATGAAGGTATCTAGGAATATGTATCATGAAAGTATGTAGGATGTGTGTGAGTGTGTATGTGTGTGTATACAGGATGGATTTCTGTCTGTCTGTCTATCTCTCCTGAAACTCTGCGGGGCTAAAAGTGCTATGCCTACCAATAAGTACAATTAAGTGCCCACTCAGTGTCTAGTAATATTAACTGATATAGGTTATGGACATTCAAAAGCAGTCATGTGTTACTTTCCCAAAAAGATTCATATTTCACTTCAGAAAATAAGAAATACACTGATTCAACACTATGACAAAAGAAGGATACTGAGCACTGACGATCATGCCTGCACCCACTGCATTTGTGATCAGAAATATTACCAGTTGTAAAGTAACAGATGAAGTTAATGGTAGACCTCACAAAAGCAGAAACTCTAATGTGAGAAAAAAATACACCACATTAATCTGGAGGGTTTGTTGAGACTTCAGGAAGAGAGGAGGAGTGGGGGAAATGGAGTATCTCCCATAAAGCAGTCATGGCTTCCTATTCCAAACTATGCAACTGGTAATTCCCTGATCATCTTCCCAAGGCTGGTGAGACAGAGACTGGAATGACCTGTGCCCCAGATGGCCACCCTGAAATAAAAGTACTCAATTACATTTACCTTCAGATTCAGTCTTAGTCCTCAGGGCAAAGTTGGATGCCAAAATTTCTCCTTCTCTACTCGGCATGCCTTAGATTCTTTTCAAGCCCTTCATTCACAACAAGAAGTAGAAGGCAAATGCCAGACTGAGGTAACTCTTCAACTGAAATTCATTTGTATCCTGTGTATGTGGTCAAGTCAGTCAGCATCTTTTCTTCCCTGGAATCCTGTTCAGTAATAACACAGAAGTTAGAGGGCAGGAGGGTGCCAGGGAAAGATCTAGGCATGTCTTCAGGGGTAGAAAGGTGGGAGCAGACATGGAAGGCTAAAGGAAGGAATGCTAACACTGTCTCTCCTGACCGCTGCCCTGTTTAGATTCCACTAGACCATGTGGAGACAGGAACTGGGAAAGCAACTTGGAGGTATAATGCTATGAAGCTGTGTGAGGGGCTCCAGCCCAGCTGACTTAGAGATTTGTTTTCTCTTAATGTGCCCAAACTTCTTATAAAGGTGTTCCATGCGTGTAGATTCGGGGAATTTGAGATGGAACCAACGCTTAATAGCACCAGGCCCTTTGTGCATGACCCCCACCTAACGACCACTAATGAAAACTAAAACATGCAGATTATCCATGTGACTTTTCCTTTGGAAGCTTCCCAGTATGCTTTCATACATGGATGAAATAGTATATAACAGCCTCCCAACAGATTTCCCTACAGCTCCATCTGGGAAGGTCTCATAGGTGAGGGTTTGGGTCTTACACTCTTTTATTCAGCTTTGATAGAAATTAATTCTATCAAATTATGAACATCAGCCCATGAAGTTAGTAGCCAATATTTATCAAAATATTCGAGTAAAACTCGAGAATGTTACCAGATATCAAGTGACACAAATCCAGGACAAATAGTAAATATTTTGGAAAATATGCAATAATTCAGTTCGATAAGTATTTATTATGTGACGTCCATATGCAAGGCATTTCCCTAGGTAACACAACGGTTGAAACAATGGGCTAGAAGCAAGAGATCTGTAAATGGAGTGACTGAGGACGGGAAAAAAAAACCACATATAACTAAAATGTAAGAAAAGATGAAATGTTTCAAGAGAGAGAACACTTGTTCAAAGGTAAAGTAGCAATGAGCAAATTCTAGTTAAGGGGTAGATCAAGAATCAAGTTACAGGGAAGGAGTGATCTAGGAAGTAGATTGGGGGTCTAACTGATCCAATATTCCTTCCTGGGTGGCCCTGGTTAAGATTTCTATAGCTGCAAGCAGTTTTCACAGTCTGGAGAGTGGCTTGTTTCTGGGGCAAAGGAGAGGTAAAGTCCAAGCCCTTGATGAGGACCAAGGAAGAACCTCAATCATCAAGCCCATTCTGCCCCTGAGCTGGAAGGGCATGATGCCAATGTAGAGAATTTCCAAGGTATTTAGATAATTAGCACTCCCTCTAGCAATATATAAGGGTACCCCTGTTTCACATTCTCACCAAGATTTGGTGTCTTTTTAATTTATGCAGTTCTAGTAAGTGTGGAATAATCTCTCATTGTGGTTTAATTTCTATTTCCTTTACTGTGGATGAAATTGGCCAGTTTTTCATATTTTTATGAAACATTTTGATATCTTTTGCAAAGTGGCTGTGCCTTCTATGCATTTTTCTTTGTTGGATTTCTCTTCTCTTATTGATATTGGATTTGTGAAATGTCTGGATATGAGTCCTCTGTCACTTACATCTATATGAAAATATCCCTTCCCATTTGTCTTTTTACTTTTAATGGTGTCTTGATGAGCAGAGTTTCTTGAGTTTAATGTGGTCACATTTATCACTCTTCATGTATCATTAGTACTCTCGGTAGTTTAAGAAATCCTTCTATATCCTAATGTCTTAGGTCGGGCACCCTGAAGAACAGACTCTGAGAAGGAGATTTGCATGCAGGGGACTTAGGGGGGAGTGCTCTCAGGAATCAGACCTGTAAGGGAGAGAGAAAATCAGGTCTGTGCAACGGGGACAGTCGTACTTCGATCCAGTCACAACTGGGATTAGTCCCACAGGGAGCTCGGGAATGGCGCCATAAAGTTGTGCTGAGTTGAGGTTGGAGAGCCGGGTTGTTATATCCTGTATTATTCATAGTGGGAATCAGATGTGAGTAACTGGCAGTCAACACTGCTGGCACCAGAACAAATGGATTCTTCTGTCCTGTGGTTCACCATGACAGCCACTACAGCCCACACCGGGTGCCAGTTGAACCTACTGGTTTTGTAGACTAAGTTCACCACTGGGAAGAGCTCTTCCAGACTGTTTGGTCTCTCTCCTGGAAAAGTTTTTAAAGAGGTAGGTTGGCAGGACGAAATAGCTTCTGCCACTAAAGTGACTTCAAGTTGCAACTTCTCTCCTTTCCTTCCTGGACTACCTAGTCTAGATTTTTCGCATCCTTAACTAACATCTTTTCTAGACTATATGGCTGACAAGATATTATAACTCAGATTCTCACCACTTGTCGTTTCCCGGGGCCCGGGGCTGCTCGTCCGCCCGTCCGCTTCCACCCCAGGTTGGGGCGGCACTTGTAGGTGCCGGGGTGCGCTAGCTCGCCAGGTCCAGGCGCGCTCCTTCCCGGCTTTGAGCGCGCCTCCGACGCGCGTCCTTCTCCTGAGGGAGGGAAGGAAAAGGCAGGAAAGGGGAGTGCAGAGAGTGAAGACAGCACACGTTTTCTGATCAAACCTCTAGCTTCTTCTTCTCCCTTTATTAAGAAAAATAATCTCTTATATAGCGTTTGGGGTGGGGAACTGACCCGGGTTGGTACCAGGTAACAGAGTCAAATGAATATCAAAAGAAGCCCCCAGACTTGCCTCTGCAATGCTGGGGAGGGGGAGCTAGACGCTGCATACCCGAAATGTGGTTTGATCTTTCGTGCACCTTGGCCATTCTACGTCTGGCCCAGCAAGACCGACGCCAAAATCTTGGACCAGGAAATGGCAATCTCCAGCCTCCAGATGCAAATCTTGTTTTCCTCGGTACTCCCTGGAGAGCGAATATCCTTGCCTGAGGCAGCCAGAAAGCTTGGCGGCTCCCGACAACCACTGAGTTGTCTGAGTCCCTGGTCAACTTAGATCATGGCCACTGGTCTTATCAATTAACTATCAAATTTGGGAAGGGTCATGTCATTGGATGGCCTAGGTGCCTGACATTTTCCTCCCTGGCTCGTTGTGTAACAGTGAAGGAGCCCTACCTCCTCCTGTAATAAGGTCGCTTACCCCTGCCAGTATGGCATTTTTCTCAAATGCTGAACCCTTGAAATAAGGAGGCTGGGTTGCCCTGGGAACTAGAACTAGGAACTAGGAACTACTGAGCCTAAAATTCAGAGATGAGAAGTACACGTTTTCCAAGTGAGTCAAAGAAGGTAATGCTAAGCTGAATCACTCCTACTGTGCTTTCAGACTCATGTATTCTCCTTACTGGGGACACAACATTATATCATGGATGTTGACCTAGGGTCAATGTTACATCTTGGAGGATGGCACCACATCCTTACAGGACTCTCCTTTCTTAAATGGAAGAATGGTGTTGTTGGCCATTTTAAGAAATAGAATTCTTTATTCCACTGTTATTGTCCTTAATTTTGGAGTCAAAGTTTTGCATTTTAGATTCTCCTATCATATCATTTATTTGCGTCTCTAAATATAGTATTCTATTTGCTCTCAGTTTTCCCGAAAGTGAATTTTCCTAAGGAATCTGTCAGGATGTACATACAGTTCTCTTATGTCACACTTAGGAATTATAAAGAAGCATTTTTCTCACATCCAGATTTCCAACTAGTTCCTCCATATTGATTAGAATTGAGTCCAAAAGAGTATTTCAACTCATTGCTGCTTCTATCATTTTTAGGAAGCAAAAATTGTAGCAGACTGTTGGTTTGGCTTTCAGCTTTGTCCAGCAAAGCTGAGGATGGCAGAAAGGATTACTTAAAACTCCACGGGTCAAGAGAGGTGAGGGGGAGGCTAAGGGAAGTCTCTCCAAGATGTTCTCAAGCTCCTGTATATATTAAGCATACATTCAGGGAAACATTGTGCAATACATCAGTGGGCCAGTAAGAACGTATAGAAAGCTATAGAAAGCATGCAGAAAAACAAGGGATTCCCAATACTACAAAAGAGCAGGTGCAGAAAGCAGGGTGGAGAGCAAGATAAGATATTCCATAGGTAACATGGTCTAAGGAATTTCTGAGCACAGAAAGGACTCAACCTCTAGATATACATTAACTAAATACCATCCGGCCCACTGTTTTCAGCAAGGCCAGAAAGCAGTGTTCTGCTTTGTAGTGCATTCCCTATAATCTCCTAACACAGGACTTGGCTATTTGATTTCCCACACCAGGTATTCAGCTTTTAGAAAAGGCACTTTAGTGGTAGCTGAATACCTGAAGACTCTCACTACTATAACTTGCTTCTATGTCATGTGTTTATGAAATAAAGCATCGTTTGTATATTGTATCAGGCTAACGGTCAGTACCACACTCCTAACGTAGTCCTCGTCATTCTCATTTTCTTTACCCTAAATGCTCTCCTTGTTCAACCCCTGTTGATCTTTGAAAATGTAAGTTTATACTTTAATATGCAGTGGTTGGGGGTTTTTTCCTTTATAGTAAATCTTCTTGGGTTCTATGCTTAACATTTATCAGTTCCAGCCACAAAATCTCAGTGCTCTTCCTGAGATTCTATCAACCATCTCATATTAAACTGTATTCTCTTATACTAGGTATATAGCTGATAATGGAAGTGGTATTTTTTATTTTTTCCCTTCAATTTCTGGATTCTATCCCAAGCCTTCTCTTCCAGTGTACCTTTTGTGTTATACTTGCTGTCATCCATAACACCTCATTTTACGGGGTGTTTTTGGGTGGGTTTTCTTGCCTCGATTTATATTCAAGCCTTGTTAATCATGTTGCCAGTTAATTAACCAAAGAGGTATTTCTCATATTCCTGGAACGTGTGTCTCTTTTACCAGCTATTTGATATTTGTGACTATGAATCTTATTTTCTAATACCATCTGTGTAGCCAATTTGTTCATTTTTCATGTCCTCTTATCCTCCCAATAGTGATGACTTTCAACTGAAGTAGGGAAAGAAAATACAACTTATGCTCCCAGTGCTTGTTATTTCCAGTGCAGGACTATAAAGTCACTAGAAATACAAGACATTTCTTGTCTCACTCATTCTCAATACATTGAATTCTGCGGGCCAGAATTCACAGGTCTGTTGAGATTTACCCAGCATTTGGTTAGAACACTGAAGATATAGAAGCAAGGACAAGTAGTTCTCAACATTGTGAAGATAAGAATGATCACCATCTGAATATGAGGTCAATACAAATCGACAAATAGGATTAAACCTCTCCTCCACACATAACCTAAAAGATGATTTGAAAATCATATTCAATGAGGCTAGATGATTGTCTTGATGGAAATATCCATCAAGGCTTTCATTTCTCCTTAAGAAAAAATTGAACTAAAAAGAGACACCCTCATGGAACGTCACCATCTGAGTGTCTCAGTCAGTTAAGCTTCAACTTTGTCTCAGGTCATGATCTCATAGTCAATGAGGTCAAGTCCCACGTTGGGCCTGCTTCAGATTCTGTCTCCCACTTTCTGCCCCTGCCCTGCTCACTTATGCACCTGCATGCAGGCTCTCTCTCTCTCTCGAAAATAAATAAAACATTAAAAAAATAAAATAAAATGTCACCATACCTGAAGAACAGTGATTATGTGCAATCTGAAAAACGGATAATTTATACTTCCGGTGTCAGGAGTTTGTCAGGTCTTTTGGTCCTGTTAATGTTCAGGAGAGAGGATATTCTTATTCTTATGCTCCATGCAGGTTAATAAAATGAACAAAGGTTTGGCTACCAAATTTGGTAGAAATATATCTTGAAAGATCTAACACCCTCCCAAATTCTCTTTTTCCCTGCTCTATTGAAGAATAATTGACATACAATAAACTGTACATATTTAAAGTATACAGTTTGATGTTTAACTCATGTATACACCCATGAAACCATAACTACAATCAAGATGGCGAATATATCCATCACCACAAAACTTTTCTTGTATTCTTTTGCAATCCTTTCCTGCCACCCGTGCATGCCCCCTCATCCCCCATCCCAGATAATCACCAATCTGTATCTGAACTATACATCAGTTTTCATTTGTTGGCATTTTATTTAAATGGAATCACAATGTATTTATTTTTTGTCTGGCTTCTTTCAATTAGTATAATTTTTTGGATATTTATTCATGTTGCTGTATCAGTACTTCATTCCTTTTTATTATTGAGTGAAATCTCATTCTGTTGATATATTCTCAGTTTGTTTATCCAAAACGTTGATTTGTAACTGAGCTTTCTTCAGTGAACTTGTGGCCTCCTATAACATAGCTGTCGTGAAATCTCTTCTCACTGGTAAAACTGATCAATTACTTTTCTGAGACTACAAAGTTAGGACAGACTTGGGATGCAGGGAGCACCCCCAATGCAGGTGGGAAGGAAACTCCCTGTGAGGTCAGTGTCCTCAGCCTCCAGACACCATCTTCCAATCACAACAGCATGTAATTGGGAATTTGTCATTTTTGTTGTAAAATAATGTCTATGTGTACAGTGTCCTGATCAAGAATGATTAAAGAAAAGATCCATTTCTCTTTTTCCCCACTCCGACCCACTTGTCATTTCAGACTCCTGCAGGAACCTGTAAGAAGTCGGTGAAGATTGCCATTGACACAGGGTACCGGCACATTGATGGGGCCTACCTCTATCAGAATGAACATGAAGTAGGGGAGGCCATCAGGGAGAAGATAGCAGAAGGAAAGGTGCGAAGGGAAGATATTTTCTACTGTGGAAAGGTGAGATCTTCTCTTCACCCTCCAACTCCTCATATTAATAGTTGATCTGGTGTCACTTTTCTCTGTTAAAAAATGTTGGGCTCAATAAGAGGAGTGATTTCTCCACTCCCAAATTGCTCATTCTTTCCCAGAAGTTAGGGACTGACTAATTAGCCCTTTGAGGGTTAGGGCACATTTCCTTCTTCATACATGGGCATGATTTAAGACAATATGGGAAGAGCCAAATCTACAAAGCAGAAAAATTGGGAAGTGGAAGGAAGGTAGGAGGTGGCTCATCTTAAATGACCATTTGCCAAAGATTTCTTTAAAAGACAGTCTTCTTTGCTTTTGTGCATGCCTATTTTTCCAGAGATCACTAATTTGTTTATTGAGCAATAATTCACATACCATTAAGTTCATCAAGTTAAACCAGTGGCTTTTAGTATATTTACAAAGTTGCATAAACATCACTATTATCTAATTTCAGAATATTTTCATCACCCCAGAAAGAGTCCCATACCCACCAGTAGTTGCCCCCCATTTTTCCCTCTCTTTCCAGTCCCTGGCAACCACTGACCTACTTTCTGTCTTTATAGATTTCCTATTTTGGACATCTCATATAAATCTAATCATACGCTATGTGGCCTTTTGTGTATAACTTCTTTAACTTAGTATCACATTTTCTATGTTTGTTCATAGCATGTATAAGAATTTCATTTCTATCACTTCTCAGCCTTTTGGCTAAGATCAAGTGAGAATTTCATTTCTTTTTTTTATGGCCAAATAGTACTCTATTGTGTGGATATATGACATTTTGTTTATATCACCACTAGCTTTTGAGCATTTGAAATTTCCAATGTTAGAAATCACTACTCACCAAAGAGCAATCCAAAAGATAAAGCATCATGATTAAAATGAAAGCCAGTGGAAATATAGGAGGTATATTTTCAGGCAGCTTTGTAGGAATAAAGCTGTACAACTTCAGAGACCGTGTAATACCATTCTCCTGAGCGTTCTAAAAGAGAACAAGATGCTGCTTCTGACTTCATCCACTCCCCAGACACCCCCTCTTCCTAGCTCCCCACTCAGGCTTCTTGCCAAGCTCTCTCGGAGTTTGTGGTTCCCAAACTCCCCTGCTACTTATGGGTTATGAGTCCAAGGGGCTCCATACAGCCAATGTCCCAAAATATCAGCCTGAACCTTTTTACTTTATTATAGCTTTACAATTTTGATTCCTTAAGATTTTTTTTATTACACAGTCTGTCATTGGAGTAAACATCAACCCTTAACCTGGTGCTTCCAAAATCTTTTGGGGGAAGGATAATGTTGAACTCATATCCTGAAAACTTGGGCCAAAGCAACCTGCCCAAAGGCAGACGTATTTTTGAAGATTTATGTCTTATCTTAAATTTGCTCTTAGACTTTTGCATTTTCCCCATAATATTTTCTCATTTGTTTCATTTTGTTTCAGTGTAAAAGTGAGGTTTTAAGTTACCACCTAGAAAAATAAACCAAAAAACTTTTCTTATTATCTCCTTGGTGGACAGTTAAAGCTGTTGCCATATCTGTTGTGTTAGAAAAATAGAACCAAATTAAGTCATCTATTTCATAAAGTTTCTGTGAGTTAAGATTTACAGAGCACTTAGACAGTACCAGAGCTAGGACTCTATGTGTTTGTTGAATAAAAATAAATTAAAATGTATAAAACAGAATATTCAGTTAGGTAGGAGGGCAGTGATAATACCCCAAAGGGTCCCAGAATGGTGACAAAAACACATTTTTCCTCTACTACTTCTACATTGTTTTCTCTTCTTTATGCATTTAAGGCAAGAAAAAAATTATTGTCCACCAGAGAAAAAAAATCAAATATTACCAACTTTGTTTGCCCTTACTTGTGACAAGAAGGGTACAGAAATTAAAAAAAAAAAACTTCCCAAAAACACTTTGAACAAACTTGATGCTCTAAGAAGATGTATTAATTTATCACAAGGCTCTGAGGACCCCTCAGCACCTTATGTTTTGTAGACCTCAAGGGTACACATGCTCGAGTTTGATAACCTAAGCCCTAATCTTTCATTACCTAATACTTTAGAGATTGAGTAGCTTCATTTTCTTTCTTTCTCTCTTTCTTTCTTTTTATTAGGTTTATTTTATTTGTTTTTTCCAGATTTATTGAGATATAATTAACATATAACATTTTGTAAACTCAAGATGTATATTGATTTGATATACTTATGTATTGCAAAATGATTATCATCATAGTGTTAGCTAATACCTCCATCATATCACATAATTACCATTTCCTTTTTGTGGTGAGGACATTTAAGATATACTCTTAGCAATGTTCAAGTATACAATATAGTAGTATTAACTACAATCGCTAAGCTTTACATTAGATTCCAGAATTTATTTATCTTATAGCTGGAAGTTGGTACTGTTTGATCAACATGTCCTCCTTTTCATCTGCAGATGGCTGTCTAATTACTGACTTTTATTGGGACATGAGGATGGGATCTCCAATGCCACCATTTTGGTGATCTTATCAGTTGAGCCAGAGAGCCAGTAATTTCTTAGTAGGAATTGGCAGAATTTTCCTGGGGTCTAAATAGGACCAAATGAGAACAAAGGAGCAGAAAAAGAAAATCTAAACAGTTGCAATAATTTAATGTTTTGGAGCACCTGGGTGGCTCAGTCTGGCAAGCATTTGACTCTTGGTTTTGAGTCAGGTCCTGATTTCACTCATGAGATCAAGCCCCAGGTTGGGCCAGGCTGCACTGACAGTGTGGAGCCTGCTTGGGATTCTCTCTCCTCTCTCTCTCTCTGCCCCTCCTCCCACTCACGTGCATTCTCTCTCCCTCTCTCTCTCTCTCTCTCTCTCTCTCTCTCTCTCTCTCTCTCTCAAAATAAGTAAATAAATAAAGGTTTCACCAGCTTCCACACACCTGTCACAATATGAAAGATCCAGTGAAGTCACTCCCACAACAATATTTCTTGCTCAGCTGAAGCATACCTTTTATCAGTGTGTCCTGAAAATAAAGTGCTTAACCCAAACAGCTAGTCAGATACATGTTCTCTACCTACACATTGAGGAAAACTGACAGTGCTGAGGGTCAATTCAGAAGTTAGCAGGGAGCAGAGCAAGACTTTATCACCAAACTATGTCCTCTGTGGTTCAGGTGGATCTTCAAGCCACTGGTACTATATTTGGATAAAGTATACTCCAGGTGTCAAGAGTTATATGAGCTCATCCTATACCCAGATGACACGACAGCATAAATATAATTTTATAAAATGAAATAAGTAAATCATGTATATGAGTCTTTGGATAAAGGGCTGCATCACTGTAATAAAAAAAAATAAAGTGTGGATGTTAGTTAACTATCACCTTTTTATTCTTTTAGCTGTGGGCTACCAAGCATGACCCTGAGATGGTCCGTCCAACCCTGGAGAAAACACTTAATGTCCTCCAGCTAGATTATGTGGATCTTTACATCATTGAAATACCCATGGCTTTCAAGGTGAGTTCAGATGCCTAAAGGTTAGTTCTCTGCCCTTTGGCAACCATGAGTCAGCAGCTGTGCTCATGAATTTATGAAGCTACTTCATTACTCAGCACCTTAGAATGTTAAGGTGTTTTATTACTATAGATCAGATAGTACTGACCAACCCAAACAAATGCCTACAAAGATTTTGTGTAACAGACTCAGGCCTGGATCCCAAGTTTCTTGATTCATAATCTAATGCACTTTGTATTATATCTTGTCTTTACAACTATAGTTTAAACTCTCTCCATCAAACCAGCATGTAGTCCCCTAACTGTACCCCACCTTTTAGTCATCTGGGATTCAGACACATCTTTCTTACTGTTCACACAGTCATGAAAATGTTCCTGCATAACATAATGCAAAATAATATGTATAACTGGAAACTTACTCACCCTCTACCCCCTCCAAAAAGAAATAACCCAAAGAATAGTCAGGATTTTGGAGCCAGAACCAAGGTCAGGGTATCTATGTTATATCTATTCCTATGTGATTTCAAATTCACTCCTTCTTTGAACATTCTCAGTCTACAGACTTGTGAATTTAACCAACAACAACACACTGTACATGTTAAAGAGCAGTCACTACTTTAAAATTTCAGTGAGGGCAGGAGAGACTGAAAAACAAAATTGGCCATTTGTCTACAAGGTAAATTAGATCCTATTGCTCATCAGGAAGAACAAAGACTCTGCTATTACGGTGGTCAGAATTCCTTTATGCGCCAAGCTGGCTGCCTCTATTCTATTCTCTGGAAACAATTTGCTTGTTGGTTCTCCTCTGTGAGCATATCCAAGATGGACTCTGGGGAAGATTACTTTTTTGCATCCTACTTCATATAGATAGAGGTTTGGAGGCTTCACAATGGCCTTGCTAATCATAGGCTTTCACTGGTCAGGTTGAGATTTCATGGACAAGACAATATCCTTTAAAATGTTGATAGGCTTTCAGTAAATCCACATTCAGTCAAGCATGAATGAGCAATTAAAACTAGAAACCTTTTAGGGTCATATTTCTTCTATCTAATCTGTGGTCTCTAGTTTCTGTCTCTTAGTAAAGAACTTCCTTATTTTACTCATTGGCTCCATCTTCAGCTTACTGACCTCCATCTCACTTGAAAAAATATAAAACAGGCAGGTACAGCTAATGTGTTCCTTCCACACAGTCTGCATCTCATTGGATGGTGCTCCTTTGCCCAGTAGGGGATCTGTGGCCTGAGATCTTGTCTTCAGAGGGATACTGAGAATGAGAATTCTCCCAGAATCCAATATTACTTCCCTGTAGGATTCTTACCTTCTTGCCTTGGCTGGCACTAACTTTTTTCCCTCCAGAGGGCTCAGATCTGAACTTCTGTCAATTTGGGTGACATCCAGAAGCAGAAAGTATTCATTTTAGCAAAATATCATCTTACCTCTCATTTAACAAGCCCGGTAGCAACAAACACATCTACCTTCAAGAACTACATTAAGGTTGCAAACATGGCCAACAAATTCTAATACCCAGTGTTTTTCTACTAAGTCCTCTAAAGCTCCAGCCTTAGTAGGCTCATTTGTCTGAATCTCAAGCACAAGACAACAATTTAACAGATTCCATGCTATTGAAGAGCAAAGGGTGCCAATTCTCAGCTGAAGGTGGGAGACTTCTCACTGTCCGTAATCCCATATTGACCTGGCCAATTTCACATTTATGGCCCATTGCCTCCCATACCCCAACATCTTTGTATTAGTCAGAACTCCTGTTATAAATGGCAGACATTTAACTCAAATTGGTGTTAGCTAAAAAGGGAGCTAAAAATTACAAGGGATATCTAATTCAGGCACAACTGATTCCAGAAGTTCAAAGTATGTATATGGCTCCTTCTCTATCTCTGTGTTTTGGTTCGCTTCACTCTCAAAAATCCCTCTCTATGTGATGGTGGAATGGCCATTGACATGCCAAGCCTACATCGTCCACACCGCTTGAGAATTCAGAGAAAGAAAAACCACACATTAAATGCTGAGTGGCTTTGCTTAGGCCATTTACCCATTACTGACTAATTTTTGATCTAAGGGCCAAATGAGTGACTGATTGATCTCTATGGCTAAGAGTGAGAGCTGAGTCAGCCCACCCAAACAACATGGAATGAACTCCTCCAGAGAAGATAGCATAGGTATGGCAAAATAACAGATTTCTACTGAACTCATTAATTACAAGTCACATAGCACAGTGGTAAGGAGCATGGACTGCCTAGTTTGAATCTCAGCTGCATCACATACAAGGCAGATGACTTGGTCAAGTTATTATCTGATCTCTTTCCACATCACCTATACGTGGTGCAGTGGGGAAAGTCCGTATGGACTTTGGAGTCACACAGAAGAGGGACTGACTCTCGGCTTTTTTACTTACTAGTAGTAGTCACTTTGATCTTTCTTTTTTCTTTTTCTTTTTCTCTTTCTTTCTTGGTTCTTTCTGAACTTCAACCTCATTATCAGTAAAATGGTGACAATAATAAGTCCACAAGTGTTGTAAGGAGTCATTAAAATTATATGTGTGAAATTATTGGCACAATGTCTGACATTTTTTGATAATAAATGAAAGATAATATTCTGAAATGTTCATGTGGAAAAGAACCTTAGTAATAAGATATCCCAGTAACCTCACTTCACCAAAGAGAAAGTTGAGGCCCCAAACAAGAAATTAACTAACTCAGGTTTAAAGCCCATTAGAGAGTAAAATAATAATAATTATTTAAAAAAATAAAGTCTATTAGAACAGGTACCAGAGGGTCAATCCCCTGATATCAAGCTCATACTTGCTCCCCTACATGACACTGCCCCTGCCTTGTCCTCACAAACCTAACAATTCCAACACCCTGTGGACTACAGTGATTTTTTTTTTTAAATTTCAGGCTTTTGGAAGTTATAACCTCAGCCCTCATTCTCACACAACGAACTTTACTCTTGTTCAAATGGCAGACTTCTAAGCTAAGTCTTAAAGATTTAGAAAGAGCCTATATCAGGGTGCCTGCGTGGCTCAGTCAGTTAAGCATCCAGTTTCAGCTCAGGTCATGATCTCACAGTTCGTGGGTTCGAGCCCTGTGTCGGGCTCTGTGCCGACAGCTAGCTCAGAGCCTGAAGACTGCTTCGGATTCTGTGTCTCCCTCTTTCTCTGACCCTCCCCTGCTCACGCTATCTCTGTCTCTCAAAAATAAATAAAACATAAAAATAATTTTTAAAAAAGAGAAAACCTGTATCTAAAAGTGATAAAATGAAATTTACTTCTCAGTGGCTGACCAATGATTTATAAAATAAGTAAATAGAGAATTTCTATTGCTATTAGATGGGGTGAAGAAGGTTCAAAGATACAGAGAGAAGGTAAAACTTTTAACAATCAGAAATGACACACTAAAATGACATGACCTCCCAAATGAAACTATAATTGAGAAATCAATCTCTTTTTTGAGAAATCAATCTTTGAAACCAAAATACCACATGCTTTTTGAATCTCATGATTTTTAACAAGAAATCTTTCTTATAAAAATATTTTAGCATGCTATTATTTTTTAAATGTCAAATTAACAAGCAGACACAATTTTAGAATAACAAAATACAAAAACTCATGATAAGACATTTTAAGAAGATGAATGAAGTTACTGCTGAATGGGAATGAGAAGGTTGAATTATTCTTCCAGCAATGCCTTATGGGAAGGAGCAGGAGTAGAAGACAAACACAAGGGGTTTATCTGGATGAATGACTTCGTAAGGTAGACACAATAGAAGCTTCAGGGAGACATCATAGAAATATTTAACATGGATGCAGTCTTGATAGGGGCTTAATCAAAATCTGGGGAGGTAAATATTATTTAACAGAATTCATAATGGAGGCATAAGGCCATTTCAGAACAGAAATAAAATTAGGAGATGCGAAAGGCAAGAAATTGAGAGACTGAAATGAAAATGTGGGTCTTAAGTGTTGGAAAAGTCAAAGAGCTTAGAAATCAGAGATAGAAAGGGTAATTAACGTGAGTGATTATAGAACATTGAGGAGAAAGGAGCCCTTTTCCTGTTCTCAGTGAGACAGGAGGAACTGAGAAGCAATGGTCTTCACTACAGAGGACAAGTGGAGAAAATGTTATTGCCAGGGGGAGGTTTCATTTGGGTGAGGTAACAGAAGGAAATTTTTTTAAACATTTAAGAATATAATGGATTTTGTCCAATTGCTTGATTTTCAAGAAAAGAATTCCTATTATCAAGGTCTATAGACTTCCATGCTGTCATCCAAATCCAATAGACACTTTGTCCCCACATTATTTGATCACTTTCAACACAGGTCACTACTATTTTCTGTAAACATTTTCAGCTCATGGTTCTATATTACCCTTTTAAGATGGTTTGATAGCTTCTTCTCTGCCAACCTCCAAATGTCATTATGCTCAGTACTCTATCCTTAATATTGTCTTACTGAGCCACATTTTCTCTAAAGGTGATCAGCTTCGTGGATTGAATACCACCTTATATACTGAGTAGCAGAATATTTACTATTGAAGCTTGAAAAGATGTGAGTTCTTTGTGTGCAACCTTTCATTTATGCATATGAGAGGGTTATCGTTTTTTTAATATTTTTACATTGTAGTACTTGTTTTGCTTGTTGGTGGTGTTTGCCTATTTAATACATTCTGTCAAGGACAGGAAAAAAAAAAAGAATTTCCTCTCACCCTTAATGATGATCTTTGGCTTCTTATCAGAGTAAGAAATTTGCTGTTCTCAACTTTGGCAAGACTTAGGGTTAGGTCAAAAGAGTAAGCTTGAAAGTCTTAATTCTCAGCTTCTCCTCTTTACTTATGAGTAATTCTGTTATTAGGAGAGATTTTCATAGGGCACCTGGGTGGCTCAGTTGATTGAGTGTCCAACCTCAGCTCAGGTCATGATCTCACGTTTCATGGGTTTGAGCCCTGTATCTGGCTCTCTGCTGTCAGCACAGAGCCTGCTTCAGATCCTCTGTCCGCTTCCCTCTCTGCCCCTCCCCAATTTATGCACACACACACACTCTCTCCCTCTCTCTCTCTCAAAAATAAAAACATTTAAAGAGTCAGACAAAATTTCATGGTTTAAGAACAATAGTAATCCGTCAGCAAATAAAGGAAAAATGAATGCCAGGGTGAGACAGTGAGACTAATGTGTCATATTTATAATATATAAGGATATAAATAATTAAAATTGAATTGCTTTCCCAGGGCCAGGGTACACTGGTATACTGACAACTTAAATTCCATAATTTTAATTACAGATATAAATAAAATAAGTTATGCTTGCTCTTTTTCTGTAGCCTGGAGATGAACCCTATCCTAAAGATGAGAACGGCAAATGGTTATACCACAAATCAAATCTGTGTGCCACTTGGGAGGTAAGTTCAAATGGGCCTCTTATCTTAAAAGACTACATTTTTAAACTGTGATCTGACTGTTCCTGTTCAGTTTATAAAGAGATACAGCAATTACTCTCAATAGAAAGTAAAAGAACAGGCATTTGGGGGGCCCCTGGGTGGCTCAGTTGGTTAAGTGTCTGACTTTGGCTAAGGTCATGATCTCACAGTTCATGAGTTTGAGCCGGCATCAAGCTCCATGCTGACAGCTCAGACCCTGAAGTCTGCTTTGGATTCTGTCTCTCTCTCTCTCTCTCTCTCTCTCTGCCCCTCCCCCACTTACTCTCTGTCTTTCAAAAATAAAAACATTGAGGGACACTTGGATAACTCAGTCAGTTAAGTGTCCAGCTTTGACTCAGGTCATGATCTTGTGGTCTGTGAGTTCAAGCCCTGTGTCAGGCTCTGTGCCAACAGGTCAGAGTCTGGAGCCTGCTTTGGATTCTTTGTCTCCCTCTCTCTCTGCCCCTCCCCCACTCATGCTCGCTCTCTCTCTCTCTCTCTCTCTCTCTCTCAAATAGACATTAAAAAATAAAATGAAACAAAATAAAAGTAAATAAAAACATTGAAAAAATTTTTTTAAAAAGAAGAGGCAAGAGTTGGGGAGAGGGAGTGAGGCAAATCACGAGAGACCTTTGAATCCTGAGAACAAACTGAGGGCTGAAGAGGGTGGGGGGAAGGGAAAGGGGGGTGATGGTCATGGAGGAGGGCACTTGTGGAGAAGAGCACTGGGTGTTATATGGAAACCAACTTGGTAATAAACTATTAATTTAAAAAAATACAGTGAACCAAATAAAAAAGAAGAAGAAGAGGCATTTTAACCATAAGCAAAGATGTGTAAAATCTCTACTCCTGTGCACTGAAAAATTCTTGATTTTGTTTTGATGGAAAAGAAGAATGCCAAAGAAAGAAAAGAGAAGTGTAGAAGGAAAAAGAAAGGAAAGGAAATAAGTTCTAATGTAACTGTAAATGAAAATGTACACATGACATAAATTCACAAGTTTTTTAAGTTTCTCAAATTGAATTTACAAAAATTAATAACATGTTTAAAAGAAACAAACTTAAAATGATACATGAAAAACTGAAAAATAATTCTGGTTCCATTTCTTATAAGCTGTTGGCTCTTTCCCCAAGATCATAAGAATAGGTAAACTAGCAGAAGTAATGAGAAAACCTGTATGGATTCATGTTGGGGGGTTGGTGAATGCTGATATTTTTTTATATATAATTTATTTTTATTTAAATAGTTTATTACCAAGTTGGTTTCCATATAACACCCAGTGCTCTTCCCCGCAAGTGCCTCCCTCCTCGACCATCACCCCCTTCCCCTTCATTATTTTGAACTAGTTTGTTTATGAGGTAATATGGCAGCTTTTTCCTAGCGTAGAAGTCAACCCAACAAACAGTAAGAGGATTACATGGCAGAGGACCTTAGTGTTCTTTTTCTTCTCTCTTCTCTTCTGCTATAGCCTTGGGACAAATATTGTCTGCTCCATGCATGCAGAAACTTAAGATTCGTGTTCAGGTGTCTTCACCTGTCTTCAAGTCAGAGTAGTACTGAAATCCTGCACTTGTGAGACGCTGAGAAAACCATAAGTTACTATCTGACCTCTGGCAGTTGTTTCCCTGCCTCTCCCATTCCAAACCCTAAAGGTCGGAAAATTATACTTGAGTATCTTTTTCTAATAGACTTCCCTCCATAGGTAAGAACTGAAGATCTGAATTGTGGAGCTGTTCTGAGTTGTGAGGAAGCATTGACTGGGTTTTCTGGTGTCTGGAGGTCTCCACCCAAGAGACCATATACTCTTTCCTGACCTCATTGTGGATGACTAGGTTTAAGTCTGGTGTTCTCCAAGGAACTGCCTAATAGCATAGCCAGTATCCCCAGAAAAAATGTGTTCACAGACCCAAACTATAAGGCATTTATTTCACAAAGAAGCAACAGGTCTCAATTAGAGATCTCAACATACACAGAACAGAGGACCAAGAACTTTTAATTAGCCAAATTATATATATATATTATTATATAATATTATATTATATAACATATTATACTAATTAATTATAATTAATCACATCAATGTGTATATATACATATATACATACATATGTATATATTACATATACACATAATTAATATATGTGTAATATATATATTATATAGTACATTAATTATATATAATATAGTCTCTATTATATGATATTAATTGTAATATATTATATATTAATTATAATGTTATATATGAATTATATGTGTGAATTTATAATTTATATAATAAATACATACAGATATTATATAATATATTATATTAATTATATATAATATATTATATATTCAAGGAAATAGGAAAAGATATTAGCAATATGAAACAAGAACAAGAATACATTTTTTTAAAAAGCAAAGATAATAATTAGAAAAATAAAAATAATACAATTGATGGGATGAAAATAGAATGGACATAGAGAAAAAAATGATCAGATTGAATTATCAGAATAAGAAAATCTCCCAACATGAAAAAGAAAAGGACAAGAAAAATTTTTAAATGTGAAAGAAAATATAAGAGATATAAAGGATAAAATTTGAATTTCCAGTATCCACACAATAGGAGTCTCAGAAAAATAAAGGATGAAGAAAAAAGAAGTAATATTTGAAGAAATAAAGAGATAAAGGGCATGGATTACCAAAGAGAAAAGAGAAGATACATTACAGTGAAATTTCAGAATATAAAACATTAAGAAAAAATGTTAAAATCTCCAGAGTATAGCAAACAAGCCAATAAACAAAAACAAATGGAACAAAAAAATAAATAAATTGATAAGAAGACAGGAAAAGAAGAGGGAAAAATGAATGGATGGGAAAAAATAGAGAACAAAGAGCAAGGTGGGAGATTTAAACTCAGTTGTATTAATAATCACAATATATGTAAATAGTCTAAACAACTCAGTTACAGGGCAGGGGTTATCAGAACGGATAAAAAGCAAAATCCCACTATATATTATATATAAGAAATGCATTTTATTTATTTTTTGAGAGGAAGGGAGAGGGAGAGAAAGAGAGAGAGGGAGAGATGCAGAGGAAGACAGAGACAATCCTAAGCAGGCTCCAGACTGAGCACAGAACCTAAAGTGGTGCTTGATCCCATGACTGTGAGATCATGACCTGAGCTGAAATCAAGAGCCAGATGCCTAACTGACTGAGCCACCCAGGCACCCCTAAGAAACCCATTTTAAATAAAAAGACACAAATAGGTTGGAAGCAAAAGGTTAAAAAAAAAA
>PISW01013785.1:0-24407 GCA_004023785.1 Mungos mungo
ATAATTACACTTCTAAATTTCTTCATGGTTATGAATTCTTAATTTTAATCTAAATGGGAAATTTCTATAGATGGTCAAACTCACATGAAATCAGAATCAACATAATACTACTCTCTTCTGTGAGACACCCACTGCTTTTGTTTCTTACCTAATATACTGAAGCAAATTGATAAATTTGGGTTTTTATTTCTGAGAAGAAGTCTATTTGTGGATTCCCTGACATGTATTGTAATTCTTTTAAAAGGACATGTCATCGCCATGCAAAGTTTAATTATTCTTTACAGTAGTAGCTTTCATAGCCTTTACATTCGTTGTGGTGAGTATAAATATGTCCATCTGTACTTTGAACATATCACAAACAAAATACCGTATAAGTTTTATTTCCCACTATTTTTTGTTTAACTCCATGCTCACTGTCTTTCAAGCAGGTTGTGGTGGGCAGACCCACTCAAATACATTTTCGGACTAGGCAAGAGATGGACACTTTGCAACAGGAAAACTTATTTTTTAATTTTTTTTCTAAAGTTTTATTTAATTTTTGAGAGAAAAGGAGACAGTGTGAGCAGGGTAGGGTCAGAGAGAGAGGGAGACGCAGAATCTGAAGTAGGCTCCAGGCTCTGAGCTAGCTTTCAGCACAGAGCCTGTCGCGGGGCTCGAACCCACGAACCATGAGATCACGACCTGAGCCAAAGTTGGACACTTAACTGACTGAACCACCCAGGTGCCCCGCAACAGGAAAATTTTAACAATAGCCAATAAAAATGCTGTATAAGAACCATTCCTCATTTCTCTTCTCAGTTAATATCTACTAGCTTCCATCACACATTATTTGGCAACAGACTCCATGAACCTATAGAAAACCCAAAACTGGAGATAGTACATATGAAGATGCAGGAGAAATGACAGATGTTCTGTCCATTTCCTGCCTCCTGACAATAAAACACCTACAGTGACACTGCCTCTAACCACCCATGTGAGTCTCTTCGGAGTATTCCATGTAGGGAAGTTTGTTTAGTTTTTCTTCAAGCTAAACCTACTTATCAGTACAGATAAAACACAGCTGTTTGTCATTCTGGGTTTTTTTTTTAATCTGACCCTCTAGAATATAAGGAGTCAAAAGATGAAATGATCCTAACATTAGATGATAAATATATTGAGCAGACTTCTGTCACACAATCAGCTGTTATGGTTGTGTCCCTTACCGAATTCCTTCCTAGTGTTGAGAGGGGATGGGGCCAAGTGCCCGGGTGACTCAGTTGTTTGAGTGTCTGACTCTTGATTTCATCTCAGGTCATGACCTCTCAGGTTGTGAGTTTGAACTCCAAGTTAGGCTCCATGCTGACCGCATGCAGCCTGATTGGGATTCTCTCTCCCTCTCTCCCAGTCCCTTCCCCACTCGTGCTCACTATGTCTCTCAAAATAAATAAATAAACTTAAAAAAAAAAAACAAAACAAAAGGAAGCAGAGGTAGGGCCCTCACTGGAGGTGACTCTCAACCCTCCCCTTGGCTTCTGTTCCTGAAAGTAGCTATTTATAGCCTACCAGATGTCGAATCTTTGACGGTTGACAACAAATTCCAGAAGAAAAGTCACTTTTGCAGACGTAGCTAGCTGAGGAGAACTGCTTAATAAGATGGCAATGAGGAAAAGTGGTCTGGCGGGTCCTGGAGAGGCTGAAACTAGTTTCTGTGTAACCAAGCGATCCCACTCCCTGGTGTCTGCCTGTGAGTCAGGTAGACAAATCCACACAAAAACGTGCACACAAATGTTGATGGCAGCATTTTTCAGCATAGCCAAAAAATGCAAAAGTGCCCATAAAATGATGGACGGATTTTTTTAAATGGGGAAATCCATACAATGGAATATTATTCAGCAATTTTTAAAAAAGCTAACACATGCGACAACATGAACGGAGCTTCAAAGTAGTATTCTAAGAGACCAGACCCAAGAGGCCACATATTCTAGGATTCCATTTATATGAAATGTTCAATAAGAAAATCCAGAGACAGAAAGCTGACACGTTTGCCAGGCATTGGGGAAGGGGCAATGGACGGTGACGTCTAAAGGGTGGGGGCTTTCTTTGGGGCGATGGAAGTGTTCTACAAGTGATAATGGTGAGGGTTGCACAGCTCTGTGAAAGCCATTGGATTGTACATTTTAAGTGGATAAATTGTATGGTGTGTGAATTACATCTCAATAAATCTGTCATCTTAAAAAAAATAAGCCAAGAGATCAAGGTGGTGTGATGATCTCTGCGGGCTAAGCTGTCTGGCCACCTGGGACACGGAGCAGGAGACAATGAAGCTCTAGGCTGAAGACATCTGACGCTGAGCATGACCAGCCAGAACACCCGCGGGGGCCCGGTGCTAGCCCGGGGGCATGTGAATTGTAGACACTTCACTAAATGAACATTACTGGAAGCAAAGGAAAGCATGTGCTTTGAGGTCTGACAGGCTTCAAACCCCAGCTCTGTTACCTTGTAGCTGTGTGATGTTGGTCAGTTCCTCAATCTCCATCTGGCTTCTTCCTTACCTCTCAGCGACATTTAGAGAATTAAATATACAAGTCAGAATACACAAAGCTCTTAGTCCTGAGGACCCTCTGCAATTGTTGTTTTGAAGCAATTAGTAATAATTTTGTTATGAGACGTTTCAGAGAATGTGTCTCCATCTGCTGGGATAGCTGAAAACGTGACAGCGATACGGCACCGCGAGGACTGATGACCCGTGACCTGAGATTTTTCTTTTCCAAACTGCAAATTAAATCAACAACCAAACAATATGCTGACTGTCGTTAACTCCATCCCCCCAAAATGAATCTTACAAATTATTGTTCCTTTGTTGAGCAAGCAAACTTCCGGCTCCCAGGTCGAGTTTATGTATTTTAGAAAGACAGTCTTTCTAAAGCACAAGAAATAGTAACCGTGCTCATGCCAAAACTCAACGGGAATATTTATATTCCTATCTGAAACAAGACTTTGTGCAGAAATAATTTGTAACATGTATTCATCGCTTGGCTCCAGAGTGACTGAGCATGAAAACGTTTTGTGAAGTAACAGTTTTGAGCACAGTGTGGTTCTACTGCTCATCTGGCAAAGGAAGGAGTAAGAAGAACAGAGTTTTCTTCCTGATGACCCGTGTGCATTATCTTGTTAACCTCAGTGATCCCTGCTTGATGGGCAGCCCAGAAGCTTCTGGAAAGCACCAGAAGGGCTGCTGAAGGACACGTGGATTCACCCAGGTGGGGCGCTTCCCTGTCACCCCTCCATTGACTTTTTCAAGGTGAGGACCAAGCTAGCCTCCATGCAGCCTGGAGAGAAACAAAGACCCAGCTCGTCCGTCAGGTCCTCTGTTCTTTTCCAAATGGTCATTAGGAAACGCCTCAGACCTCCCTTTTACATAGACTCCAAACTATGCAGTTTCTTTATTTGGGGTTCTGTTTGACATATTTTTATATCACCACAGCACCTTCAAGTGCCTCTGTGTGTGTATTTTCAGGTGTGCTCTTCTTATTCCTGTTTTTAGTCATTGCCTTCTATAATATTAGACTTTTGTGAATATTCATAGCTAAAACTACCCAGTGAAGTGCGATCTGAGAAGAAATGTGTAAAGCTGGTCAATGGTTTGGAGTTTTCAACTCCCATATGGAAAATAGCAAAGTCTAAGCCAAAGGTTTCCTGCATTTGTCCCCTGTAGGTTTGAGTAGAAGGGATAAGTGACACTCTCTGATCACGCCCTCTGTGGCGCTGTCTTTGGTGCCACCACCCCCAAATGGAGGTCAACGTGACCAGACTAAAGAACATCCTGGTGTACCCAAAACACCCCAATCCCTGCCCCACTCCTACCACTCAGACTCCTGTAATCCAAATAAGAGCAGAACTGGGATCTGCTGGTAAATACATTATAGTAAGACATTAGTAAATGACTCTGGGTTCCAGAAGAGAATTCTTGTAGTGCACATATCCTGACTCCTCCATTAATCTAAATCTGTCACGCTTTCCTTTAATTTGGGTATCATTTTAAATGGTGGGGGATGAAATTAAACTTTTGTTGCACAATGCAGCATGTTGTCCCTACGAGAGTGGGAGGAGACACCAGGAAAGTTAAGGTTAGACAGACTCAGTGTGAAACCATCTGCAAAGACCAGCTGAGAAATGACCCATTAAATCCATTTCAGATCATCTGCAGTGGGAGGAGAGTATGTCTATGTGAGTAGCCAGAAAACCCGAGCTTGTGATGCAATGAAAAGTAACATGAGCTTTACAGGTTGGGCAATAAATGTGTTTACAGCTGTCTCTGCAGAGGATGGAACAGCATAAGTCCTGCTAGGGGCCTGTCCTCGGGAATCCCAGGTGCCGAGTACTTGCAATGTGCCCCTCTCCAAACTCCAGACATATCCATGATGCACTGGCAGTTTCCGGAAGTTGGTAATTTTATCGGCAGTTTCTTTTGAAAAATTTCATCTCTTCCATGAACTATTTTGTCACCCCCATAAATAATCACTTCAGCCCATTTGAAGGACCCAGTTACCCTGCCTTCACCACCTTCAGGATTCACTAAGTCCATGCACAAATATTCATGAAGCACAGACCTGATGTTGACACTGACCTAGGCTCAGCTGCTTTCTGGTGAAGCTCTTGCACCCAAGGAGCATACATTCTGATGGGAGAGACATTCCATATTCAAGTGAACAGATGTAGACGTAATAAAAGACACTGAACATGCTCTGAAGATGATAGATAATGCAGGGGAGAGGCTAAAGCATGTTGGCATGCCATTATAGAAAGGCATGTTTGGGGAGAGGACTTACTGGTGTGGGGACTCTCATTCAGAGATGTGAGTAAAGGAGGGCAGAGCCATGGGGGCCGCTCGGTTCAGGCCGAGGAAGAAGCACATGCGAGGCCTTGAAGCAGGAAGGGGCTGGGCAAGTGCAAGGCACAGCAGGAAGGTCAGGGCAGCTGGAGACAGGGAGAGAAAGACCAGGAGAAAGACTGAGATCAGAAAAGAAGGGTCCCCAAACTACGAGAGCCTTGCCGGCCACCAAGGAAGAACAGCTTTGCACTAACTAGACAAGAAGGTTCTGAGCAGGTGCATAAGGTGACCTCAGTTATGTTTCAGAGAATCACTGACTGCTAGGTGGCAAACATCTGTAAGAGTGAGGGGAGGTGGGAACACCAGACGGCGGTTTACTTCCAGGGTAGAGATGGCGATGGCGCCGACCAAGGAAGCAGAAGTGAAGGCGCTAAGATTGGTCAGATGGGAAATTCTCCAGGAAAAACCAACAGGATTTGCTCCAACAGTGTATGCGGGGATATGGAAAGGAGGAGAGTAAAGAATGAGTGCAGGTTTGGGGCTACGTGGGCGGGAGAATGATGGGAAATTGGGAGATGGACCAAGAGCTGCAATTGTGAACTAGGTTTGCCCACATGGTCAAGGCCCAGCTAGGCAGATGTAGACACCCAAGTTCAAGGAGGCAGTGGGAGCCCTCACCCCCACAGACCACCCTGGAACTTGGGGCAGAAATGCATTCTACATGAATAGGAAGGCAGGTAAAAATCATTCCATTGTTTTTTAATCACATTCAGTGCCCAGTCTACTAAGCCAGGCTCCCTCTCTTCTTCCAGAGGCTTGGATTTTCTTTTTTTCTTGGTTTTTATGTTTCTTGGTACAAAAATCCAAGCACAAATCACAAAAGAAATAACAAAATTTTAAGGATTGCTCTCCTAGAAGAAAGCTGTTGGTCACCTAAGAACTTTAACTGAATAGGGTAAAAAAACTTTCAAGATTTTTTTTAAAATCCATTTTGTTCTTAGAGTGAAAACATCTGTGTAATCTCACCAAGCCTCAGAGGAGACAGGCAATCTCTACCACATTCTTCTGTCTTTACCTGAAAACCACAGTCTCTGTGTCTTTACCACATTTCCCTGCCGAAATTAGTGTTCAAGTCCACGATTTTTCCTGGAACTTCGGTCCAGCCAGCCAGTGAAGCTGGAACAGAAAGGGCCAGTCTGGCTCGCCAGCAGGCCAGCGTACCGAGGTCCAGGGTGAATCCCAGATTTGAATCCTTTCACTCCTTGGCTGGTCCCGGAAATACATTCAACACTATAGTTTTTCAAGCATCGTTGCATACCTCATCTGCTTTGAGACTCACAGTAACCCCTGGCAGGTGTGACTTCACGGCCACACAAGTAAGACTAGAAAGAGGCGTGAGCTCGCACAGAGAGGAAAATCCACATCAACTGCCTAGTGGCATGGACCACACGTGTTACAGGAAGCCTACTAAGTTAAAGGTGGCAAGAGAGAAGGAGAGAGAAAAGAAGGCTTGGATTTTCCCTCCTCCAAAAGAACTTGAAGTTCAGTTCTATTGTTTACATACCAGTACTCTAGTGATTAGGTTTTGCTGACAGGACTTAGATCTTTTCAGAAGAAGTGCAACCACTTTATCAGGCTCTCTCAGTCTCTCCATTTCTCTCCCTCTTTTTCTTTCTTTGTTAATCACAAGTCGGTCGCAGAAACATCTGGATGAGTCTCAGCCAGCTCAGATTTGGTTCCCAAGCTTGAAACCCACGTGCATATGAATGAATGGAAGTTTCACGCGTTGAGAGCAGGGTGGAGACCTGTCTTCTCTTCAGGAGCAGGTGTTGAATTTTGCTGAATTTTGTCTGCATACTGAAATGGCTAAATAGATGGTTTCTTTTAATCATAAATTAAATGATTTTTCAAACCTTCAACTGATCTTGCACTATTTCTGGAAAAAGCCCCTTTAGTCATGAAGTAGTATCCTCTTGATATATGGCAGGATCGGTTTTGCTGACATTTTGTTTAAAATCCTCACGTCTGGACATGGAGGGTGTCAGCCTGAGATTTTCTTCTCTTGTGTTTGTTTGGTTTTCATATTGGGTTTATGCTAGTCTCACAAGATGAGGTAGGAAGCGTATCTTCTCCACTGTTACTTGGAAACAGTTTGTGGCCAGTGTTATTTTTTTTCTTAAACATTTACTAGAATTTACCAGTGAAGCTGCCTAAGCCTGGAGTTTTCTTTATGGGAAGGTTTTAATTACAAATTCAATTCCTTTAATAAATCTAAGGTTATTCAAATTTTCAGTTTCCCTGGGTCCATTTCAGGAAATACATGATTCAAAGAAACTGTCCAAACAAGCCACCTCTTAATACATGATCACATTTGTATAAACGCTCCCTGTGTGTTCGGATACGGGTTTTCAGTGTGTGAACTGTTTTTGGACACCTTGCTCCCCTCAGAGGCGTCACTCAGGTCCTCTGTGAGCTCACATTTCCATGGGATTATCAGCTTCCCTGGTGAGGGGAAGGGTGAAGGCCCCCATCTGGGTTTGGGACTCCTTGCTGGGTTCAGAACCTGGGAAGGAACGGAGGCACCTCGGGGCAGGTGCTCCGTGATGGAGTCTGGACTCGACCGCTCTGCTGTCTCATCCTCGTCAGCACAGGGTTCTTCCCAGAGCATCATCTCAGAAATCCAGCCCCAGGCTCCGTGATTTCCCGGGTCTGCGGCTCTGCCTGTAATGTTTGTAGGGTCCGGTCAGGAGCAGAGGGACAGAGCGGATCTTTCCGAAGCCGGCCGAGGCCGCCTACGTCCTGTTAGTGACTTCTCATCTCTGCTGCTGTCCAGCGCCAACTCCACCTTGGCTTCCTCAACAACATTTGCTGAGTACCGCTGGTGATGCAGGATTATTTTCTCAAACAAAACAAGAGCCACCGCCCACAGGGAGCCTCCCCAGGACCCGAGGAAGACAGGCACACGTTAGACCTAACGAGCCGTTGAGCCGTTAAACCGCGCGGTAGTTAGACGGTGATGGATTCTGTGGGACAAATAACTGAAGAGCCGCGTCAGCAGATTGGGACTGGGGGCCTGGAGCATGGTATGTAATTTTAAGTCTGGGAAGCGGGGAGAGTTTCCCCGAGCAGGTACAAATTAGTATTTTCATGAGAAAACAAACGAATTTCTTATTTAACAAGCACATAAAATGGATTCTTGTTATTACACTTAACAGTGATAAATCACATGAAAAAAACCTAGCTTTTTGGATAAAACCGATTCTGATTTGCCAAAGACCTACTGTTATGATGTGAACATAATTCTTAAGATGTTTCTGAGTAAACAGCCTCTGTAAAAAAAAAAAAAAAAAAAGTGGTTTGTTTGGGTTTTTTTACAAATTAGTACATTTACCAAATGAAAACTTTACTTTTCTTATCTCCTGTGATTTACAGGATATTACAATTACGTAAGGGCATATTTGCCGCTACAAAAAGAAGGAAAAAATCCAAACAGAGCTTCTTTAATTTAAAAGACATTATGATCCAACTCCTGAGTGCCCACCAGTGTTAATACCTTCCAGAACTTGTCAAGAGTTGCCCACTCTCCAGCTGAAGGAGGAGCCCTTTTAGGTGCAGACATGAACGCACACGAGTCAGAACGAGAGCCTCTCACACTTCAGCCGTGAGTCAAGACTAAACACAGATACAGATACAGAAACTGGTTTACGTCTCAGGCCGTTCTCCCTTCACCCGCGCACACTCTGAACTGACTCCAGCCCACAAACTGATGAACAGACAGACCAAAGGGACCCATCACCCAGATTCTATGTTGTTTCTCCCCCAACAGACAAGCCATCTCTACCGTCTTGTTAACCACGCGGTTATGCTAAATCCCAAATTCCCAGTCATCGGTGCAACGAATTGAAAATAAATTCTTGACTTTGGACAAATCAGAAAGAAAAACAAAACACAAAACCAGGAGAGAGAAAGAAAACCCAAAGAATAAGAGAGTAAGCAAAGCTAAATCTCTATTGTCACTTGGAACTCTCTGGAAGCCAGAACAGGGCGTGGCCAGCTCAGCACCCAGGACTGACTACACAGGACAGTGTCCGAACACTTCTCGGTGCAACTGCCAATATTGCTAAACTATGATTTCCTAAAATTAGGGTAAAAACGATGACTCTCAAACGAACATAAAATGAAGATGTGTCAAAGAATTTGGAGATTTTGGCGAACGTATTTATGCTATTAGTGCTGATGTGATTGTGCCAATAAATGCAAAACTGGTTAATATCCTACAGGTCAATAATTTACCAATGTTGCATTTGAGCATTTTATCTCTATGGTAAAATATACCTCTTCATTCCTATGGACAGGATTGTTTGTGTTACTGGGGCGCCTGGTGGTTCAGTCGGTTAGGTGCCCGACTTCAGGTCATGATCTCTCAGTGCATGGGTTGAGCCCCGAGTCAGGCTCTGTGCTGACAGCTCAAGGTCTGGAGCCTGTTTCAGATTCTGTATCTGCCCCTCTCTCTATGCCCCTCCCCGCTCAGGCGTGTGTGTGTGTGTGTGTGTGTGTGTGTGTGTACATGTGCATATACACACTCTCTCCCTCCTTCTCTCTCTCTCAAAAATAAATCGTTTTAAAATTTTTATTAAGTAATTGTTTAACAAAAAGAAGATTATGTTACTGTGAACAGGAAAAACTTGCATGGTTACTAGTGTCCCTAACTGAGTGTTTATCCCCACTGAGCTATCAAACAGCCTGGTCAGTCAGAGACAGTGAAATAGTGAAACAGAACCAAATCCTCCTGAAGAATCAGCGAGACCACACTCAGGACAAGTTCGCCAGAAGAACACTCAGTACTGTCTCTTTTTCACCCATTTCCAAGTCTGATGACGGTTCCTAACATGTAAAATAAATGTCAAAAATGAGATTTCCCACACGAGTTGACTCAGTCCTACATAATTAGTTCTTTGTCCGGCAGCATCTTAGGCCAGCAGTCTGCTTTGCTGTGCCCATCTGGGCTAAGAAATCAGCAGTAGTGCATTAGCTATAATCCTAGCTGATGGCTAGGATAATTTGAAAGTTAATTCTAATATTCATTCCTAATATTATGGGGGAACTTTGTATTTTTTTCTTTTAGTTTTTTTTTTTTTAATGTGTATTCAAGAGAGAGAGAGAGAGAGAAGGAGCACAAGCAGGGGAGGGGCAGAGAGAGGAGACACAGAATCAGAAGCAGGCTCCAGGCTCTGAGCTATCAGTACAGAGCCCCACACGGGACTCGAACCCAGGAACCATGAGATCATGACCTGAGGCGAAGTCGGGGGCTGAACCGACTAGGCCACCAGATGCCCCTTTTTTCTTTTTGAAGTTACTTTTACAAGTAAAATTAACATATTTAAAGTGAAAATTAATTAAACCCCAGTTTCTCCTCCCATTTTGCCAGGGACAATTCTTCAGAAAGTTGCTGAGAGGCCAGGCTGCCAGAAGGCAGGACACAGAGTACAGTGGACGTGGCCGTGGGGGCCATCCGAGCACCTGACCACCGTGCCTGGCTCCTTCAGACCCAGGGAAACGCAACAGGCCCAGAGCCTCCAGGGAAGGACGAGCATTTCCTCACCCAAAGTAACCCAGCTTTCAAGCCCACACCTGATAGGAAACTGGAGGGAAGTCTACACTGAGGCCGCACGGTACCAGAACAATTGGGTAAGTGAAAACTTTTTCATCAAGTGTTTTTGGGTACAGCTGGTTTTATCAAAAGCATAAGAACCCCACCCCCGCCTCAGCATTTGAAGTTTTCAGCCTTGAGGTTTTACTTCCTTGCAAGCAGAGAATGTCTGAGGACTCGGGTTTGGGGCCACTTGCCTCCTGGTGATGGTGGGCACGAGGGAGCCCGTGAGCAGTGCACCCTGCTGGCCCCCAGACCCTTGCACTGCAGACGGCTAACCAACATCACTACCATTCAAACCTCCTACCCCGTGCCCTGTGCTCCTGGGAGCAGAAGACAGGAGCATCCTAGGGGAAATCTTCCTTGCTGTCAAAGAATATTCATTTTCATTACAAAGAGAGCTCGCATAAGTCAGATGGCCCCAACAGCAGTGACACAGGTAGCCTGGAGCTGGGGAGCTGTGCCGAGCAATGCCAGAAAAGTTAAGGGCGTGAATAATAAGGAGGAGGGGAATCTGAATCCCATCCTGAAAGAAATACAGGATCAGGGCAGATGGAAAAGCAGGGGTAGGCATTCCAAGAAAAAGGAAGAAAAGTAATACCAGAACTCGGGCAGACAAGGATGAAGAAAAAAAGGACTCTGGTAGAATGTGTGCCACATGGAACGTGGCAAAGGACCTCCCTTTGGTGGCCGGACTGGGTTGAATTTAAAAAGCAAAAGTTTTCATAGGAGAAAACAGTAGAATAACAATGAGTGTGTTAAATGTTACGCCAGGCATTTTTGCCTCATGATGTCGCACAATCTTTGAAGAAAAACGAACCTTTGTGAGGAAAAGGTCCCTATTATCCCATTTCACAGACAAGGACCCACGTGAGACTCCAGAAATCAAGTGAGATTTGCACCCAAATCTTCCAACCCTGCCGACAGCATCAGGACAGCCTCTAGCTGCCCATCATGGAGGCCGCAGGGCTGGAGCTGACCCCAGCAAGCTGGGGAGTGAGCCAGTACTGGGGAGAGAGCTCATACTGGGATGAACTCCCACCCTACAGGTGGATACATTTGTCAACAGAGGAGCAGAGAAGACACTCTGGGAAGAGAAATGGCTTAAATCACAATGCTGAGAAAACAATGTAACTCCTTGAAGAGCAGAGAAAACAATGTAACTCTTTGAAGAGCAATGGGGGAAGTTCACGCTGTTACACTGGGCTTACCAAGGTAATGTTCCTGAAGAAGTCGACTTTTTTCAACAATTTTTAAATGCTGGTTACAAAATGGGATTTAAAAAAATGGAGCTGCAGAGAAAAGAAGTTTTGTTAAGTAAAGCCTGGTTTTAAAGCTCTGCAGCTTCCCAGTGAAATCTGGACATGGGGACAGGGAACACTGGGACAGGGACAGACCACATGGGACACGGAGACAGCGTCAGACCACAGGGACAGGGATAGACCACAGGGACCACGGGGGCAGGGATGGGCGGCAGGCAGAGGCAGCCGCCCGGACCTACAGGCTGCGGTTCACAAGGACACCAAGGCAGGTAGTCTTATCCTGAGCGCTGCAAGGCAGGCCTGTGCGCACCTGCTGCCAGGACCCTGGGCTCAGTCCTGTGTCCTGCACGGGTGCTCTCAGCAGCTCCACAGGCTCAGTTGCACACGGCCCAGCAGGGGTGGCAGGATGGACCCCTCCAGGTAGGGCAGGGGTGTGGATCCTCCGAGTGCACGGAGGAGCTAGGGGGTCAGTGGGGGCCATGTCCCCTCCATGACCTTTCCCACAATGGTCTAAACTAAGTTACCATTGCATTAAGAGCAACAATCAGGTGAGCACCTGCTGTGGAAACAGCTGACGTATATATCCAGAGGAGGAGGAGAAACATATGACAAACCCCTTGCTTCTCTTCAGAAGACACTGTTACAGATTCAGTAGATGCAAACTTACTCTGAGAAATTGCTTCTGAAAGAGTATAAACGCTGCTTACTCTGAGTTCTGTAGGCAATGCCATCATGGCGGGGTAGTGGCAGGTGGTGCTCCGTGGACCAGAGTTTGTGTGGCCCCGGTCCACAGGACACAGCCATTCATGCACACGTGTGCCTTGTGTTCAAACCTGTTATCCTGTGAACAGAATCATTCGGCAGGTTTCCAAACTAAGGATTGCATAACTAAGAGTCAACTGTAAACTGTGTATACATTATACACCTATCTATGCATTTATACCATATACATTTATATACATATTTGTACCTATGTTTATATTTCTATGTTATATACTCATATACAGGGTCTAAAAACAGATTATGTATGATATCTTCTTATACACTTATATACAATATCTAGAAACAAAGGAGATATAAAGAAAGAAGGAGAGGGGCGCCTGGGTGGCTCAGTCGGTTAAGCAGCAGACTTAGGCTCAGGTCATGATTTCACAGTCCCTGGATTCGAGCCCCGCGTAGGGCTCTGTGCTGACAGTTCACAGCCTGGAGCCTGCTTCAGAGTCTGTGTCTCCTTCTCTCTTTGCCCTTCTCCTGCTCATGATCTGTCTCTCTGTCTCTCAAAAATAAACAAACATTAAAAAAAATTTTTTAAAGAAGGGGAAGAAGAAGTAATGACTATTTCATAATTACAGAAAAATTATTTCAACAAGGCCTTATTCCTTAAACATTGAAACTGCCTGAAAAACTACAGAGGAGAGAATAAAGGACCTTTGGATTGAACTTTGCCAAGGAACAGTTTAATTCTTATGCAAGTTAAGAATGTCCTTGACAAAGTGGTGAAGAATTTCAGAGTCCTGATCACACCCAGAAACCGTGCCTGGTGGCGAGTGGCATGGGACCCGCCCTCGGACCCTCGAGGATATCGGCCAACTCTGCACCAAGTATTAATTACTCTTCTAATGACCAAGCCCAAAATTTCAAAACAGAACTACATGACTAAACTGACGACATTGTGCCAAGAACTACATGGCAGCAAAGCTCAAGACCCTGGGCCCCAAACCACAGAATTATTAAAGTGTGGCACAGTCAGCCCCAAGTTACAACTGGGCTGTGTCAGCCATCTCTTTAGAACTCAGTAGGTATTTCCCACAGTGGTGACCACACAAGGTACAGAACCTGGGGTGCTGTCCCCCATTGAGTCCTGTTGTGGGATTGATGACCTGCACGCATCCAGCTCAGACATACCACACGCCGTCTCCAGAAGCAACTGTCCTGATGGGGTGCAGGCACTCCAGTACCCCAGGTTCTCACGGGGCACCTGTTCCCCCCAGTACCCCAGGTTCTCACAGGGCACCTGTTCCCCCCAGTGCCCCAGGTTCTCACAGGGCACCTGTTCCCCCCAAGGTCCCACATTCTCATGGGGCACCTGTTCCCTCCAGTGCTCCATATTCTCACAGGGCACCTGTTCCCCCCAGGGTCCCACATTCTCATGGGGAACCTGTTCTCTCCAGTGCTCCAGGTTCTCATGGGACACCTGTTCCCTGCCAGGTGCCAGGTTTTCACAGGACACCTGTTCCCGGCCAGTGCTGCCTGAGCCCTTCACAGGTGCTGTCTCGTGGCCTTCATAGCTGCACACTGACTCATGTCTGTTCTTTCCGGGTTCAGGCTCAGGGCACTCGCCCTGGCCTCTTTTCTTGCCGGGCGAGGACTGTGCCCTGCTGGATGCTCTGAGTCCTTCTTCCCTAGGAGAACCCAAGGTGCCTGCAGGGACACACATACCTTGCATAACGCTCCCCCCCCCCACCAAGGGCAAAGCCGCACTGGGTCCTGTGTACAGGCTCTGCCTTGCACCCTGGACCCCGATGCCAGGTGGGCACTGACGAGCATGGAAGTCGTGCAGATGTGCAAGGAGGGAAGGATGGCGTGGCCAGGTGGTGGGCAGCTGACCAGTGAGGTCCCAAGCTCCGATTTGGAGAGCGCGACTCAGCTGGGGTCCTGGCGCTCTGCCTGCGGTGATATGGCCCGTGGGCCACGGGTGCGGGAGCAGATCCACACACACCCGGCCCTGCCCAGGGGAGGAGATGACCGGACTCCCCCTGTGGGTAAACGCTTCTCACAGACACCATCTCCTGGACAGGAATCATGTCTCCTGCTTCAGGCAAGAACTCAGTTTCAGGACTGCATGTATCAGAGAATGCAGAAGGTTCCTCTCCCTTCCTCCCCCCTCCCCGGGAAAAATAAGGCTCCCCTGGATGATGATGGAGACAACACAGGAGGCAGCAAACACACTGAGTTACACACAAAAGAATATTCAAGATCTAATACATTTCTAACTTCAGGATGCAAGAGGTTCATGTAAGAGATACTGGGTCCTGCCTCCTATGGAGAAAGAAGCTCTTTGTTCTCCCCCAGGACTTTACTTCCCAAAATGTCCATCCTACACACCTTGTTTCCAGTGTGTTCTAAGCAGATGCTGAGGCGGGAGTTGGATAATGTATCCGTACACCTCCAGCTGGCAGGTTTTTGCTATTTAACGAACACGGTGTCCCACATCAGGGAGAATTTGGAGATGTTCTTGGTGAACAGTGAGCCCAGACAATGAGGGCTCGGCGACTCAAACCTCCTGAAACCGAGTCCAAGATGCCTCATGCCCACGTGGGCAAAACCCATTTCTCCCATCTCCCTGGTCCTACACCTGCCTGCGTTTGAACAGAAGATTCAAAGTAGTGGGAATGTGGGATTCTAAACGTGGGAAAACGGAACCTGAGCTCCATCGTTACTGTCCTTCCCGGTGACCATGCAGAGGTTAGGTTTGTACTTAGACATTTTTCACTGTTGAGATGTAGGGAAGATGCTAAAATTGATCCCAAAGAAACAGACATAGGTAATTTCTGGAATTGATGTGAAATGGGGATTTTTTTTACGACTCTGACAGATGTCTTTGTAAGTGTAAGACTTTTCCTTCTGTGTCTATTGCTTGCTCCATGTGAAAGAAATTTTTCAAAATTAAAATTGATAAAAATTGTTCTTCAGTTAATTATGAGGAAAGACAGATTGACAGGTTTTCACACAATGATGCGAAGATCAATTACAATGGAGTTCAGGCTCAAAAACAAAACCTGTAACTTTATTCATTACTGATAGGTTATTACAGGGTTTTTCCCCCTTTTTTCAAAGTTAATATAATTTTCCCATTCATACTTGAATTTTTGTGTTTTGTAAGATATCTAGAAAATCCCCAAGTACGTTATTAAGACTTTATTCTTTTTAAGTAATCTCTGTACCCCATCGGGGGCTCACACCCATGACCCCGAGATCAAGAGTCGCATGCTCCACTGACTGAGTTGGCCAGGCGCTCCCTTGTTTTATTTTTTTATTTGGTTTCCTGGCATGGTTATATATAAAATGTTCAGGAACTGAAATTTTCACTTTCTGCCTTTCTTTTCCAGTCAGTATTCTTACTCATTTCATTTCCTGATTGGGACTGAAAATGACTTGGTCATATCAAGAAAGACAGTATTAAAACATGACTCACTCCCTGGACCATACACTCAAGGTTGGCTTCCGCCACCGGCGGCCAGAGGTGAGGGCTGGGCTGGTTTCAGAGCTGGAACCAGGGGTTCCAGGGGTGAAATCAGACCCCAGGGCGTATTTTGCCTGAACTGTGTGGTGTTGGGTCACATGATATTGTTATTCATTCATTCATTCATTCATTCATTCAAGTTAGCTGAGACTTTAAAAATCAGGAGTTTCAATGTTAAATAAACATTTCTGGGATCTCTGGGGAAATCTGAAAATCTGGGAACCATGGGCGACGGCTGACACCAGCCGGGCTGTGATTCTCCACTGTGGTCACCAGTTCGTCCTGTCCCCACCCTGCCCTGAAGCTGAGCTGTGGCTGCAAACTAGCACTGGTTTGCAATGAACTGCATGTTGAAAGTGTCCTCAACCAATGTTATTTTTAATATAGGCTGCCTCTTTACTTGAGGATCAGAGGCACTGAGCAACTCCCCCTCCACAGGTTACTGAGCCAGCACATCCGTGTGCTTCTCCTGAGTACAGCTCCCAAGCTTTTTCCAGCGCTCCACCTGCCTGCCGGGCATGCACCTGCATGGGTGTGTGGGGGTGTGCATGTGTGTGCATGTGTGCGTGGGTTTGCGTGTGTGTGCATGTGTGTGTGTGAGCGTACAGGAGAGAGAACACAGCACGGCAGGTGTCAGTGCCAGGGGGCAGGGGGACCCAGAGAGGACTTGGTTTTGGCATACTGAAAGGCATTTATTCTCAAGAACAACAATTACTGATCAAGTTCTGGGCCATATTCCCTGTCTCCCTATTGAACTGCACTTTCCGAGCACCTGTGGTATCTGTGGCGGCACTTACTGAGCACCGCTGAGTTACCGGGCACTGCCCGCTCCTGTTACTTATCCCCCCCAGATCTTTGTGCTCAAATTATCTCCACCGCGTGGTTCCCAAACTTCATGCCAACATACATCAAGGGGCACAAGTGACCTGATGAGATAGAAATACAATTCTAGACATTTGTGGGACGCGTACGGGTTAGTAGCTCAAGGTAGTCCGTGCTTTCAATACCAGATTCCTTTAAATGTCATCACACTGCAAAACTGGATTTTCCACTGCCACTAAAATGAAAAGCAAATACTGTCCAAAAACCAATGCAGATTGATCTTATTCCAAAAATCAAACAGGTGCACACATCTCATTAGTAAGAAATTGTGCTAACAAATAAAATAATTTTTCTTTCAATTTATGTGTATTCTTTCTTTGAATAGTTCTAAGTTTTTAGAACAAAAATCATTTTTAAGTTGATTTGGACCTACTTCACAAATAGGACTGTTGGACGTTCCTTTTGACCTAAAGGCACTCAAAACAATCGCTGAAACTGAGGAAACCAAAAACAAGAAAGTTTTAAAACCTCTATATTAACCCATTTTAGAGATGAGAAAACAGGCCCAGAGAAGTCGAGTAACCTGCCCAAGATGATAAAACTGAGATTTAGCCAATGAGAACCCAATTCTAAAGTCCATGTTTCTTTTACAGACTAGCCCTGTCCGCACAAACAAACCCAGGATCAGACTTGGCCTCTGCCTCAAAGGACTCAGAAACGTAGCCATTCTGTGGTAAGAGCTCCACTAACCCTCCCAGCCTCACGTTACCCACTCCCCTTATTTATAACTTTCCAGGAACTTCCGTTCTGTTTCCCAGTTGATGTTCTCTTTCTGGGTCGGAGCATAGCATACACCAAACTCAGGGCCCTGGGGGAAATGACGATTTCCCCAGTATCGAGTAAGTCTGCTCCTAATGTATGGAGACATGATGTCAACTCAGGCTGGTCCGTGACTACACGTGGGTTGTGGGAAATGCGGAGCGAGGGGGCCCCGTGAATCTGATTCTGAAACCCATGGCGGGGTTACCCAGGAACCAAGGGAATCTTCCTGGGTTGGGAGAGTCCCAGGCTGGAATGACCGGCATAAGACCCGAAGTGAGAACTACTTTCATATGGTAAACATCAGAGAAGTCTTTTCTTCACCACAAATGAATGCAACTTCTTCAAAACAAACACAAAGGCAAAAGGAAATCCTGACAGCAAGAATGGTGAACGAATGTGTTACCAAATGCCACACACACACAAGCAGTGTCACGGTGTCCAACTTAATCAAGATTTGCATGGCCAAAAATAATGAAATGCAAATCATCGACAAACACCACCTTTTATCCTTGAGGGAAGATTGGGGACTTTCACACTCACTGCTCTATTCCCCAAGGCTTTCTTGTCCATAGGTGCTTAACAACCATGAGGGGGTTGGATTGAATCAGATTATTGAATACTAAGAGTGAATTTGAAAATTCTACCATGAGCTAAAACAAAACTCTCTAAAACTCTTCTTTTAAAAAAAAAAAACACCACCATTAACAGGTGAATTTTATGGTATGTAAATTTAGCTCAATAAAAAGCTTTTTAAAAAAAACACTATATCTACAAGGCTTTCTTAAAAATCACACAGATGATAGTTAAAAGCTTTCTCTCCATAATATAGAAAATAACTTATTTTCCATTCACATTTTTTATGTTTATTTATTATTGAGACAGAGAGAAACAGAGCATGAGTGGGGCAGAGAGAGAGAGGGAGATACAGAATCTGAAGCAGGCTCCAGGCTCTGAGCTGTCAGCACAGAGCCCAACGTGGGGCTCGAACCCACAAACCATGAGATGATGACCTGAGCCAAAGCCGGACACTTAACCGACTAAGCCACCCAGGCTCCCCTCCATTCACATTTCTTACGACCATCTTACGTTTCTCCAAGACATGTGAGTAACGTGTTTATTCATAAACAGGCTTACAAACCCCCCGATAACGCAGAAGAATTGAGAAGGCACAGCTTCGGTGTCAGACTGGGTCTAAAACTTGGCTCCCCCACTTATGCACGAGTCCCATAAAACCTTTGTGCCTCACCTTCCTCAACTGTAAAATAGAACAATGGTGGTCCTAACAATGAGAGCGGTTTCATGAATGCCCGCCATTTGTCAAGGGCTGTTTTGACAAGTTACGTGACGGCAGCCCCCTTGTCTGTGGGGGAGACATTCCAAGACCCCCGGTGCCTGCCTGAAACCGCAGACGGTACCAAACCCTACATGTACCACGTTTTCTCCTGTGTGTACTTGCCCACAGTAATGTTTCATGAGTAAGTTAGGCACAGTAGGAGATTAACACTAACTAATAATAAAATAGGGCGACAATAACAACGCACTGAATGAGGCTATTCTTGACTCTGCCCACACGGCAGGGGAAAGGTCACACGTCTGGACTGCAGTTGACCACAGGTGACAAGCCACGGAGAGTGAAGCCATGGTCAAGGGGACCACTACGTATCTCAATCCTCGCAAAAATCCCACTACTTAGGGACCACTTTTATTTACATTTCACAGGTGAGGAAACTGAGGCACAGAGGATTAAGTAACGAGTTTTACAGTGATAGTCACACAGCGGCCCCATTTGTAAGCCGAGGTACATGGTTCGAACTCTGGAATATCTGTACTTTGGAAGATCCTACCCTCTTAACCTCCTTACCGGGTTGTCCTGAGTCAGTGGAGTAAACCAGGCTTCAGAACAGAGCCTGAAACATCAGCTACTCGCTTTTAACTTTCCCGTATGTCCTTGCATATTTGGAGACATTTCTATGACAGGGAATAAAGATCATTTAGTTTAGGATAAAGATGATGGTTTAATTCAGTGGAAGAGATGAGTTATTCAATTAATGGTATCGGTACAACTGGTTATCTTGTCTTCCAGGTGGTTCTGTTCATTGTAGGTGGGTGCAGCGTCCTGGGCCACACGAAATACCCACTCTCACGGGACAGACAAGATACTGCATCTTCTACTCCTACCGCTAAGACATAAGAGATAGCAGGTATCATTCTGGCCTATTTATTGGAAGAATAACAGGGCTGCCAGATTTAAATAGGGTCAGTTTTTAACAGAGGGATAATTTCACTACACATCCGAGCCGTCAGACCTAACAAGCCCCAGAAAGAGAGTCATAGCACAGAGCCCTGGGATCCTCGGGCAAGAAGAGTAGATGTCTGTTCCCTGCAGAGATGGCCCAGCCCGGCCCAGAGACACGAGCCGGTGGCCAGCACCCCTCCGGCACCGACAGCCTTTACACCAACGCCTTTCCCCGCTCCGACTCGTAACCTTGTGGTTCTCTCTGTGAGAACTGGAGGGGAGGAAGAAAATCTTCCTGTATCCTCTGGGTTCTCCCACTGGGGGCCTGTAAATTAGACTAACAAAAGACAGATGAAGGAGAAAAAACCAGAAGTTTATTAGCATGTGCATCCAGCATACCCATGGGGGCACCACCGACTGATGAGTCAGGAGTGCTGAGAACTTGAGCTAATAGGACATCTTAGCAAAAGGAAGGAACAAGACAAGGAAAAGAAACCTGAGTTTCTGGGGGTGGCAAATTGTGGGAAGGAAAGTATATGTGAGAACCAATGGAGGGCAGGATCTAGTTAGTAAAGTTAATCTGTACAGTCCTCTGGTGCTGCTCTGGGCTGGTGAGGGTCTAAGATTTGTCCCGGTGTCTCACTCTCTCTCTGCCCCCCCCCCCCCCCGCCGGCTTGTGCTCGCTCTCTCTCTCAAGAATAAACTTTAAAAATATTAAAAGAAAAAGAAAAAAATACAAAGTTCCCCCATACTATTAGGAATGAATATTAGAATTAACTTTCAAATTATCCTAACCATCAGCTAGGATTATAGCTAATGCTCTACTGCTGATTTCTTAGCCCAGATGGGCACAGCAAAGCAGACTGCTGGCCTAAGATGCTGCCGGACAAAGAACTAATTATGTAGGACTGAGTCAACTCGTGTGGGAAATCTCATTTTTGACATTTATTTTACATGTTAGGAACCGTTATCAGACTTGGAAATGGGTGAAAAAGAGACAGTACTGAGTGTTCTTCTGGCGAACTTGTCCTGAGTGTGGTCTCGCTGATTCTCCAGGAGGATTTGGTTCTGTTTCACTATTTCACTGTCTCTGACTGACCAGGCTGTTTGATAGCTCAGTGGGGATAAACACTCAGTTAGGGACACTAGTAACCATGCAAGTTTTTCCTGTTCACAGTAACAAAAACAATCTCTTACTTTAAAAAAATTTTTCAATGTTTATTTATTTTTGAGAGAGAGAGACAGACAGAACATGAGCAGGGGAGGGGCAGAGAGAGAGGGAGACACAGAATCCAAAGCAGGCTCCAGGCTCTGAGCTGTTGGCATAGAGCCCTACTCAGGACTCGAACTCTCAAACCGTGAGATTATGACCTGAGCGGAAGTCAGACACTTAACCGACTAAACTTAAGTTAGAGATTAACTGCTGTGCATACAGGTGGAGAGGGGAGGGGAGGAAGGTTCCAGGTGCATGGCCTGCTTTTAGGCAAATGGGGGAGGGGAGGGAACGCTCATGTGTCTGCTCCTTCTCAATTCCCTTCAGCTCAAAATACTCCTCGTGTCCAGGTGGCATAGTGTGGGGTACCGTGTTCTATTCCCCTTCACAATTGAGGAGGGGGAAAAATTGATGCCCGCATTACTGACTGTAGCCTCGCTCGGGGGTGACTCTGTGGGACAGGCGTGAGAGGTGGCATTTCCAGTAAGCAGAGCACCGAGTCACATGTTTGCTGTTGATGTGGATGATGATAAGCCGTCATGGACTCAGGGCAGCAGGAAGGGATCAAAGTAAGAACAGTCCTAACTCCCTGGACTCCCTCAGGTCACTTGACCGGTTCATCAGTGTCCGGAAGGACCAAGATAGAAAGACGATGAGATCAGAGACAGACAGGCCTGGAAAGTTCACCTGAATTAATTTATGCAGGTATGCGGTCAACGTGCCGGTCTCTATGTCTCGCCTGAGTGCTCACAGGAGACTTTCCACCGAGGAGGAAGCACGGACACCTGTGTGCATGGGGTGACATGTGCCGTGGGGTCAGCCAGCCTCTGCCCTCTGCTGCCCCGTGAGCGTCATGGATCTGGGGGGAGCAGCATGGGCAGAAGTGGGGGGTCTGTGAGCCCATCAGGCTGCTGCTGCTGCGCATCTGGCAAATCTGTTCTAAACACTGAGCCCCCAGCAGAGACCATCTGAAGTCAGATGTGGGAGGTAGGAATCTGCCTCCGTGGCCCTGCGAGCCCCAGCTGGCACCCCGCGGCTGGGCTAACCGTTCCTCCTCTGTGCTCTTCAGTGTCTCCGCAAGCACGTGTTGCCTGCTAGTCTTGTGTGTCTATTTTAACCAGAGTACCAACTTCTGGAAGGCAGATTCTGGCTGTTACGCTTCATGAGCTCCCTTGCCTTACCACCGGGCCAGACCAGGCACCATATGCTTTATAAATATTTGGTGAGTTAATGAGTGAAAAGAACTCACCCAAACACCCCAGTGAGGGATACTGAGAGCCTAAGAGACGAAGCAGGGCAGTGGTCATGGGTTTGGAGAGTCGTCTATCCTTCGTCTCACTGCATAGGCCCCGGCTACAGTCCTCACGGCAAGATTAGGTAGCTATCCGTAACCACACTGGGATCGGGATGGAAAGGGAATCAGACCCGACAGTAATTCAGTTGGTGAAACCATTTAGGTATCTGCTCAGTATTAATAACCATGATGATCACAATGACACAAGAACCAGGTATTACAATCTGTCAGTGACTTACAAGCTGGCATGGTGACTCGTATGGAGACAACGCTCCCTACATGTCGCAGAATGAATGACCGAATGCCTGAACTAATGAGTGAAAGGTGGCACGCAATACTGACAGGACTATGGGCTTCACAGACAGGCAGGCCTGGCTCAAATCCAGCCCCATCACAAATCACCTATGTAACTCTGAACCTAACAGAGAGCCTCCTGAATTAATTTGGTTGAAAGCCCCAGAAAATCAAGCCAAACCAACAATCAAAACCCAACCACACAAGTGCGTGGGGGTGGCATCGGCTTGCACGATCGGGAGAGCCAGGTGGTGGGAATCCCTCCGCTCAGGCTGTCCCTGGATCAGGTGGTCAGGTTGGAAATCTGAACATCTCTGCTCAGTTTTACTCTCAGATTAGTGTTCTTTGTGTTGTAGTAAGATGGCCATTAGCTGCCCCAAGATTGCTTGGTTCTTGTCACTCGTGTTCTAAGCAGAAAGAGAACAAGACCCTCTCTCAAAAGTGTGTACATCAAACGCAGAAAAGCCTTCTTACTGGCACTTCTGGGGCCACCTGTCCACTTCTGGATGAGTCACTGCATCCAAACCTGGCGCAGGAGGCTTGTTAAGTAAGACAAAGAAAGGACTAGGTAGGTCAGGGAGGCACAGTTCATAAAGGAAAAAATCACCAAGCGGACTAAATAGTAACAGATTTGCACTATAATTTTGTGCCTGCACGGATGTGATGATTAACAGCAAAATCACATGTAAAGAAGCACTTTTTTTTAATATAACACAATTTATTTTTTTAACATATGCAATTATTTTCCGTCATTTACAATACAGTAGTTACAATGACACTCCAAACAGAAAAGCAAAGTAAAAAATCAAAACCCCCACTTCTATTTCATGTAATTAGACTTTACAGAAATTAAAAGGTTAAGTACCAACTAGTTAATCACCTAATTTCACAGCTATCTGAAGTGGCAAACGTTATTTAGCAGCTTATCTATGATACATTCAAGATACATGATACAATTTATTACTTGCCTATAAGCTAAAACACAGCCTGCTTAATACCTTTCCTTAAATTCCACCTCTATACTACAGTATACTTGAAGTCCATGCAGAAAAGTAGCTACCTTTTATATAGGAAATGGATGCTTAAGTCTTTGGTGCTGTAAAAGCAACTTCATTTAAACATAACCACCCCCACCACCATAAAAAGAAGAGGAAGAAAAAAAAAAGTAAAGAAAATAATAAGGGAAAAACCCAAGACACACTCCCTAGGGAAAAAGAAAAAAGAAAAAACAGCATGTAATTCCTGTCCTTGACAGAATGTATTAAATAAGCAAACACCACCAACAAGCAAAACAAGTACTACAATGTAAAAATATTTTTAAAAAAAGACAACCCTCTCACATGCATAAATGAAAGGTTGCACACAAAGAATTCACATCTTTTCAAGCTTCAATAGTAAGTATTCTGCTACTATGTATTAAATACTGCATGCTTTGCCCAAGCTAAGATGAAACCACATCATAAATCAATAAGCATTTTGCATTTTCTTTCATTATCTACTCAAAGTCATGCCTACTGCACCTCTAAACATTTCATTAAATCCAATTATACAGCAAACACTCTCAAAATAAACTTAGATTGTATTGCAGTTTCACTTAACAGTATATAAAATGCTGTGTTGTGACAGGTATCAATTATCCATTAGATACTGAATCAATTTTTCTTAAGCACTACTAACTGCTTGCTTTTCTTGAAGCTAGATCATTCTGAAAATTTCCTGTTAGACCTATGAGTGCGAACATATGGTTTCTGTCCTTCTCTG
>PISW01013786.1:0-24393 GCA_004023785.1 Mungos mungo
GAAATGGAAGTGACACATTGGGTTTAGGTTGAAATATGGAATTCCAAAATGCTTGGTTCCTAATGTTTATCTCCTAAGAAATAGAAACTTTTAAAAGAATTATTTGATAAAATGATTGTATTGGAAAAATTTTATGTTGGAAAAGAGTCTGTTTCTAACAATACTATTGTCTGTCTTTCTGTCTTAATCATTATCTGTTATAAGTTTAGGAGGAAATAAATAGGTAGATGATCAGCAGAGGACTGACAGTCCATCCTTTGACCATCTCGAAAGACTCATGGGATCCCTAGATCTCTTTGGATCAGTATTCTTTGTACAAGCTTTGCCTTGAGCTAACTTTACATAAACATATAGACTTTTTCTTTAGTTGTATCAATTATTTCCATGAGAACTGCCTTATGTAGTTCCCCCTGTCCAGTTCCTGAGTTCATTGGACACCCAGTGTGCAATGACTTGTCTTTAGCCACGTTCTGAAGATGTTGGATTTGAACAAACACATTTCTCTTTAATGTTATTGCAGTTATGGTATACAGACCATTCTGACAGACATAATTCCATCAGGCAAAATCTGAAAATGCAATGGATATTTGGGGGAACTTTGTTCATTTGAGAGATGATTTGGAAGAGAAAATGGGATAGAACTCTCAGAGGAAGATTTTCTTTACCCACTCTGAAAGAGTCACACCGATCAACATAAAAAATGTCCTCTTTTTTTTTTTTTATTTCTATACCTTGGAATAAATTTCTATACATTTGTCTCCTGTGAATCATACAGCTCATAAAATTGTAAAGTCACATGTTATTGTTCAAACCAGCTGTAATGTCTCTATTTTTTGAACTGTTTGCCAATTTTATTTTGGCCAGCTTTATTGAGAATTAACTGACACATAATATGATGTAACTTTAAGGTATGCAATATGTAGATTTTACATATTTATGTACTACAAAAATGATACCATCATAGCATTAGCTAACTATTTCATCTCATCACATAATTACTAATTCTTTTTTTGGATGAGAATATTTAAATCTTTTCTCATAACAACATTCAAGTATATAACATGGTATTGTTAGCTATAATTACCATGCTATATATTGGACTTACTAATATTACAACTGGAAGTTTATGTCATTTGACCAATATCTCCCCATGTCTACCTCCTCTCCCTCAGTCTCCACTAACCAATATTTGACTCTCTGTTTCACCGATTTTGACAGTTTTAGCTTCCACACATAAGTGATATCATACAGTATCTTATGCCTCCGTATTTATGCCTTCATGATTTGTTTCACTTAGCATAATGTCTTCAAGTTTCATTAAAGTCCTTCTCTCTCATGGTTAGATAATATTTATGGGTGTATGTGTATATGGATGTGTGCGTGCATGTATGTATGTGCATGTGTGTGTGTGTGTTTGACATCTTCATTATTAATTCATCCATTGGCAGATGCTGAGGTTGTTGCCTTTGACTATTATAACTAACGCTGCAGTGAATACTGGGATGCAGATATCTCGCTGAGATCCTGTCTTTATTTCATTTGGATATACCAAGAAATGGGATTGCTGGGTCTTAGGTAGTTCTATTTTTAATTTTTCAAGGAATCCCCCTACCCTTTCCCATAATAGATGCAGTGATTTACATTTCCTCCAGAAGGGCACAAATCCCTTTTCTCTAACCCTCATCAACACTTGTTATCTCTTTACTTTTTGATGATAGTCATTCTAACAAAAGTGAGGTGATATCTTGTGGTTTTGATTTGCATCTCCCTGATGATTAGTGATACTGAGCACATATTCATGTATCTTTTGTGTATCTTCTCAGGAAAAAAATGACTATTAAGTTCCATTGACCACTTTTGACCAGTGTGTTTCTTTTCTTTCTTTCTTTTTTTTTTTTTGCTTTTGAGTTGTATGAGTTCTTTATAGATTTTAGATATTAATTCCCTATCAGATATATAATGTACAAATATTTTCTCCCATTTTATAGGTTGCCTTTTCATTTTGTTGATGGTTTCTTTTCATGTACAGAAGCTTTTTAGTTTGATGTAGTCCTACTTATTTATTTTTGCTTTGATTTTGTTTACATAATCCTACCAAGAGAAGATCATGAAGAAATAGAAAGTCCAAACATATGAGAAACAAGTAAGAAGACAGAATCAGCAAGCAACAAATATCCAACAGAGAGAAGTCCAGATTTCACGAGTGAATTCTATCAAACATCTAAAAAATTAATCCTAATCCTTTTCAAACTTCTCCAAAAACATGAAGATGAGGGAATACTCCCAAACTCATTTTGGGAATATTATTTTGATACCAAAGCCAAAGGTCAGCATTACATTGATACCAAAACATGATAACTATACTACAAGAAAAAAAATTACAGACCAATGTCACTGATCAATATAGATGAAAAATTATCAACAGAATGTTAGCAAACTGAATTGAACATCACATCACAAGGATCATACATCATGATCAGTGGGATTTATCTGTAAATCAATAAATGTGATGCACCACATGAATAGAATGAAAGATAATCATATGGTCATCCCAATAGAGGTAGAAAAAGCATCTAAAAAAATACAACATCTTTTTATGATTAAAAAAAAACACTGAACAAATTGAGTATAGTAGGAACATACCTCGATACAATAAAGACCATAGATGGCAAACCCACAGCACAAATCATAGTCAACAGTGAAAGATTAAAAGCTTTTCTTCTGTCAGGAACAAGACACGGGCACCTACGCTCACCACTCCTATTCAGCATAACCCTGGAAAACCTAGCCAGAGTAATAAAGCAAGAAAATGAAATAATAAAAAGCATCCAAATAGAAAATAAAGTAGTAAAATTTGCTTTGTTTACAGATGTGATATTATATAGAGAAAACACAAAAAGCTGGGGAAAATGCTAGAACAAATCAACAATTTCAGTAAAGTTGTGGAATGCAAAATCAATATACAGAACACTGTTGTTTTTCCATATACTAACAGAAAAACATCAGAAAAAGAAAAAAATTCATTGATGATAACTTAAAAACCCATAATACTTGGAAATAAATTTAACAGAGGAAGTGAAAAATCGATTTCTCTTTTTATGTGTTGTCAAAATGCATTTTTCTACAATAAACCTCTCTCTGTTGATTGCACAGGGAATTAGCTTTCACAGTGGCAATTTTATATATATTTAAAGTAAATTCTTGATACTTCTTCCTTGTCTTTTTGCAATACTTTTCTTATTTTGCCTTCTTTGAAAACCTTTGGAGATTAACGTAAAAATATTTTTCTAGCATTATATGTATACTCTGGGAATATCTAGTACAGATAAAAAATCTATATTTTCTAAAAAGTCTAAAAAGTAATTTTTCCATTTTTTCCCTTATTGGGCCCATACTTGACATAAGAATACAGTTTTATTTTATTAAAAGTCCACTTAGAATTTCTCATAGACAATTTTTTCAACAAAGTTGAATAATTTCATTTTAGTTTTAAAATATTTCATGTCTTCTAATAAATTGTATTGTCATTTGGAATTATGTTAACACATTATTTTTGTTAACTGCATTGCACACATATATACTTAATAAAGCAAAAGCAAAATATTTTTAATTCTAGTCTGGCTATTACAATCATACTTACAGATTTGTGCACATCTAAACTCACATACCACAAACCCAAACACACTGGCATGTTAAGATTAAATGGCATATTAAGATTAAAACAAAGATAATAAACAGTAAACATAATTTCAAAATACAAATTTGAGGCCAGAATCCAAATGTCAAATGTTATTATCTATGACTAGGTTTATCTTGTTTTCAAATAATGTATTCAAAAGAAGTAGTTAATTATCATTTTAAAAATAAAGTTAGTTTAATGTTAATGGATTTATGATTCATACAGGAGAATTTATGATACCTGCAAATTATTACATGGAAGAATCTAAAACATAAATTTAAAATTTGTATTGTTTCTACAAAATGATCAAGGTTTTTGTGCTCAAAAACAACAATTTATTTTAATCTGCTAGTGCTCCAAACACCTGGCATACTCCCAATTTTTTTAGACCAAAAATTCCTCATTAAAACACCTTGCTAATTATTTTTTTTGCTAGTTTCTGTTTATATTTAAAAATTTCCAGGAACCATCTCTTGCACTCACGTTTGATAAAATAAAAAATATTTTTCCCTCTTTATCATTGTTGGTCCTGCTCCTGGGCTCCCAGGGGAAGCCATATGTTAACATACGAAGGTCAAAATGACTCTGCAAAACCTTTAGGTATAGGCTCTATTTCTGCCTCAAGTACACATTGTACAACTGCTTCATTAAAAAAATAATAATAACCAAAAAGGAGCAATTCAAACATAAAGATAAGAAAAAGAGAAAAACCTCCCTGGGTCCCCTAAGATTAAAATCATATAGCCCTGAATATACTAGAAGTCTAAGATAAGGCCTGCAACTTTCTAAAATGTCCTAATACTTGTAAATATATATATATATATATATAATATATATATATATATATATATAAACTCTACACCAAATGTTCCTTTCCCTTACCACTTTTTTCTTTGTGAAGATTGTGTATCCTGGGCACCTTTCCTAACCTGAACTGGAATGAAACTCCCCTTTTTTTTAGAAATTCTAAAAGTTTTGTTCAGTTCGGGTTAACAGGTTCTATGACCGTTGATCTTGTCTCCTCACAGTCCTTCTTGATTTTGCCTATGACAAATAAATTCCCTAGGATTTGAATAATTAAATATTTATTGACTACTGATTCCACTCTAGATAGAATAAGCCCACTGCAGCCCATCTTTCTTGCTGATTGTAACTAAATTCTCTGGATGAAATTTAAAGAACTCCCTTAAAACTTAGAAAATAAAGCAAAAAATGGCAGGTGGGGAGGATGATGAAAATTTGAAGAATTTGGGACATCTGGGTCGTTCAGTCAGTTAAGTGTCTGACTCATGATTTCCGCTCAGATCATGATCTCATAGTTGGTGAGATCAAGCCCTGCCTTGGGGTCTGCACTGTCAGCAGAGCCTGCTTGGGATTCTGTCTCCCTCTCTCTCGACCCCTTCTCTGCACTCTCTCTCTCACAAAATAAATAAATAAACTTAAAAAAAAAAAACTTGAGGGGCACCTGGTGGTTAAGTCAGTTAAGCGGCCGACTTCAACTCAGGTCATGGTCTCAAGGTTCGTGGGTCCTAGCCCTGTATCCGGCTATGTGCTGACCGCTCAAAGCCTGGATCCTGCTTCAGATTCTGTCTCTCTCTCTCTCTGCCCCTCCCCCACTCATGCTCTTTTTCTATCTCAATAATTAATAAAAACATAAGAAAAAAATTAAATTAAAAAAACTTGAAGCAATAACTCATACAGAGGTGAACTATCCGGTTTTGGTTTTGAGGTTTGATTTGTTACTTATTTTCCCATCACCTTGGGGTGAGGTCCTAAAATAGCTGTTGTTACATAGCAAAACGCAAAGGAAACATTCATTTTGACCAGGGAACTATGAAAAGTGCTCTTGTATTTGAACAGTTTAGGGAGAATCTTCTCTTTTTTTGTTTTTGTTTTTTTTTTTTTCACTTTTAAACTTAAATCATGTTTGGATTTCCTGGAATTGACATCAGTCTATACAAAGATAGACTTCTTTATTTATAAGTTTATTTATCTAATTTGAGAGAGAGGGAGAGAAAAAGAGACATAGAGAGAACGAGAGCACCAGTGGGGGAGGTGCAGAGAGAGAGAGGGAGAAAGAGAGAATCCCAAGCAGTCTCCATGCTGTCAGCACAGAGCCCAACTCATGGTTTAAACTCATGAACCATGAGATCATGACCTCAGCTGAAATCAAGTGTTGAACCCTTAATTGACTAAGCTACCCAGCTGCCCCCAATTTCTTCTCTTTTTGAAAGGAAGAATTGAATAAGTAATTGTGTCTCTTTAGCATTCTCCAAATTTTAGTTAACTAAAATTTAATGTGGTGCTCCCTCATTTTACAAACTTAAGGACAAAGTTAACCATGTATTTGAATGACTGTCATTTTTAGAAACAGTCATGTTCATGTACAATGACAATACAAGGAGTTTGCTTGGATATCTGCAAAACTTATCACTTCCAGAAAGTTGTCTCAGTTGAAGCCACTACACCTTCAAAAGTTACTATGTCTGACACCACAGACTCCTAAGGATAATGGCTTTGCTTTGAACTGTGACATCTTATTCACTTGACAGTTCCTCTCATTGACAAATTTTAAGCTGCAACTAAATAAGAGAAGGAGTTCTGGGAAATGTAGTTCTCTGTTTTAGATCAAAGGGATTATAATTCCATATTTTAATTTATTTAAACAGTTAGAAATGTAACACATCAATATTTCATCAGTGAAAGCCTTTTCTACAAAGATAATTTCCTATTAGTAACAATTTACCATGAACGAGCTGATGACTTCTGTAAAAATAATTCAAAGTGATTAAATTTTTATGGTATTTTTATCTATTGAAGATATTATTATACCGAAAATGAAACTATTAGGCAACATTTCATAAAATTGGTAAGCTAGAAATATGATTAAACAGGAGTGCTTGGTTGGCTCAGTCAGTTGAGCTTCTGACTTGGGCTCTTTCTCTCTCTCTCAAAATAAACAAATAAACATTAAAAAAATTTTAAATATGATTAAACAAAAGCAAGCTATTTTTTCTAAAAACAAGATTATTTCTTAACTCTTCACTGTAATTCATTAAAATCACAATTATTTTAATAATTATATTTTTACTCAAAAATAAATTATAATTTGAGCATTTAGAAATTATCACTGAAATATATATATTATAAATATACATCTTCTCCAAAATGTATACACATACATTAGACATATAAATTATATAAATTATATATTACATATATACTACATATTACTCCAAATTCAATCTTTAGGTACAAGAATTTATAAGCCTTCATAATTACCTATTTTCTCTTTCCCTTTTGCTTAAATGAGATATATATGTATATTATATATATTATTATCTCTGTAAATTGGAACACACAGAGATACCAAAATTCTTGAAGGTCATTAACTGTATTCAGTGTTCTATTATTAACATATATGAATTAATGTAACTAATCCTTTGTGGATAGGCATTGGGGTTGATTTGTTCTTTTTCTCAAGTGTTATAGAGTAAATAATGATAAATACATCTGTGTATATTTGACTTCACTTACATATTACAAATGCATAAAACTTTTCATTGAATGGAATCTCAAATTAATGCAAAATTATGAAATTTAAATGTGAACACATTTCTAATAATTATTTTACTATGTACTCTGTAAGTGGAGAAACCAGGGATGTAAAAAATATGACTTTAGAGAGAATAAAAATAAAAATAAAAGCCCTGGGAGGCTCAGTCAGTTAAGTATCCACTCTTGATTTCAGCTTAGGTCATGATCTCACAGTCGCAGAGATAGAGCCCCATGTTGGGCTCTGCTCTGACACTACAGAGCCTGCTTGGGATTCTCTCTCTCCTTCTCTCTTGGCTCCTCCCCTGCTCATTCTCTTTTATTCTCTTTCACAAAATAAACAAATGAGCACTTAAAAAAAAGTAAATACATATTAAAAAATAAAAATAAAAACTAAAAGCTAACATTTTTATTGTACTCAATGACATATTCTCTAAGGGTTTACAACATCTTTACATATATCGGCACAATGAATTCTCACAAGGAACCTATAAAACAGGCATGCTATTATTATCCTCAATTATAGAGGACAAAACCAAGGTGCAGAATGAAGTAGAAACAAGTTTTGGTCATGGTAGGATTAGTAATAGTCACAACTGTGGCAGCAGCTGATAACTACACAGAACTTACTGCCAAGCATTGTTTTGATAATATCACTCAGTTATCCAATAACGGATAATCTGTTCCAGTAATCAGAATCAGTGAGATAAAAATGATCATTATGATTCTTTTACAAGGATATGACTGACGCCGCATCCTACACATCCTTTTATGTGATATCGAAGGATATGGATTCATTACTATGTTTTACTCACATCATCAGCATTATCATCCAGAGAAGACATATCTTCACTCACTTACTTAATAAATATTTCCTAAAACCTATGCTCCATGTAACTACTTTTGTTTGGGGTTTTGGGGCTTCTTTATCTTCATTCTATATAAAAAGTCGGTAAGAGGGTGTATTAAAATTTGGGGGGCTCTGGGGGGCTCAGTCAGTTAAGCATGGACTTTAGTGAGGTGGAGCTCTGCATTGGGCTCTGTACTGACTGACAGCTCAGAGCCTGAAGTCTGTTTCAGATTCTGTGTCTCCTTCTCTCTCTGTTCCTCCCCCTCTAGTGCTTTGTCTCTCTCTCTCTCTCTCTCTCTCTCAAAAATGAATATACATTAAAAATTTTTAAAAAGGTGTATTAAGATTTTATACCATTTAACTGCTTCCTTGCAGATTATATTCAACTTTAGAAGTCTATGTATTTTATAAATATCTGTATTACTCCATTTTAATCATAGATATTTATATTAATTATGCATAGTGTTGTGCATATACATATGCATTTTATTGTGTAATATAAAAATCACAACTATTAACAACAGTGTTATGGGTTTTTTTCTCTCTGAAATATATGAGTCTCTGAGAGATATAATTTTCTCAATTTTGGTTCTTTCTCTTCTATCAGTCTTGTAGGAACTCCTTATGAAGATATATACAATATACCTCACATTCTGATCCACTAATTTAATCTATTCTGGAAAAAGAAAAGTGGCCTGGTTATCTATGTTAGAAGTACATTATAATATTTTTATTGCTAGGTAAAACCAAAGTAAGGAAAATTATAGTAACATGAATTTTGTTGATCTCAAAGGCAAATTATCTTACATAGGATTAGGTTTTCTTAAAAGCAAATGCTAAATTTGTGTCAAAGAAATCAATGTATTTGAGAAGTTAAAGTATTTATGACATGAAAATGCGATACAATAATAACAGATTGATGCTTAAAAGAGTTTAGCATACACAGAAAATATCTTCAACCATATGTTTGTGTAATGAAGTCGGAATATCATTCAAATTGCTTCAGCAATGAGGAAGCTATTGTACTTAAAACAAGTATTCCTTATTTCAGTTGAATTTAATTCAATAAACTTTATTTATTACTCTTTATCAATGTGAGTTATTCGGTGAATAAAAGATCATACTAATTTAAGATGCTTAAATCTAGAGAAAAATATAATTGTTTGAGAAAATTATGAGATAACTTCAAAACAATTATATTAATTTAATAAAATGAAGGAAATAAAATAGCTAAATAAGAGGTAACTCATTCCACTTACTGCATTGTTTTTATTTTATTTCGGTTAGGTTTTAAATTTTAATCACTATGATTAACATACAGTATTATATTAGTTTCAGGTATATAGTACAATGATTAAACAAGCATTGTTTTTCATACCTAACATAGGTAGACGTTTGTCATGTGCTGTACATTTAGATGAACTATCTACATTCCTTTCTTGTTCAGTGTGAATTCTCATGCGAATCAATTGCTATTACGATTATTATAACTATTTTGTAATTTCCTTGTTTTGTGGCAAGGAGTGGGAGGATTAGGTGGTTTGGTATCCTTTCCATGGTTTCACAGCTTGTGGAGAGTGGAGCAGGGATTTTAAACCACCGTCGTCAAACCACAGAGATTATAGACATGACACTTGATCCAAATCTGAGATATGAATTATACCTCATGTGGTGAGTGGTAGAATTGTTAGTTCTGTTGATTGTGTTGACGGTGATGCTGAACACTGCATGGGTAGGTGCAGTAAAGATAGCCCATATAGAATAAAATGGAGAAAATTTCAGGAAATTAATAAAGAAATTTATAAAGACAAATTGTAATATGTGCAAGAAAGTAAGCTTATTTTTTATTTGAACACGAAGGTATTGTAAAATCAAGTTAGAAAGTTTGGTAGTTGGATGTAAGGTAGGCAACCTTTGGTAATGAGACCTGAGAAGGCTTCAGTATAAATTCAAAGAAACTTGATATTTTCCTGAAAAATACAGAAAATAACTGAAGCGCTTGAAGAAAAGGAGTGGAACGGTCATATGTATGATATTTATAGCACATTCTAATCACTATATAAAGAACAGATACTTTATTAAATGTACTGAGATATAATTTACACACATGAAAATGCATCTGAATATAGGCACTTGCATAACTAATTCCATAGCCCTAAATGTTCCCTCTTGTCCCTTTGCAGTCAAACTTACCCAACTTTAGCCCCAAATAATCAATTATTTAAGTAGTATATTTATGCAATGGGATAGGTTGACAGTTGACAGTGTTTAGAAATAGTGAGTTGTCCCTGTCCACCACCTACTCTGTGTCATCAATGTGCTTGCCTGTCCCTTCACTGTATTCATGCCTAAAAAGTCTGCTAATGGTGTCCTTCAAGGTTCTGCCCTTCACAGCCTGGTTGTGCATCAGAGGAGCCTTCTGGAGCACCATCACCATCAGCCAGGAGATGTCATTGGTCAGCAGGCCATGTAGCATGTCTAGCAGGAACCTAGTGAAGTTCTGAGTCTGCAGGAGTTTCTGTATTTTGTGGTGGCTTGGGAAGTCACGAGGGAGTTCTGGTGCTCTTGCTCAATATTCTGGTGTCCCTCTCCCAGGTTGTTCACTGATTTTTTTTGCTCTCTTTTTGGAAGACATTTTTTAAATGGGGGTCTGGAGAATTTTCTTTAAGAAGAGCAAGATAAATGCATCTGTATAATCTTGGAACATCTGTCATTTTGGTGTGCACTGTGGAATGGCAGGGGGAGGTATCTCTGCTTTCACCAACTTGAAAAGATGGTAGGAGTCAGGAGTTTCTACTGAGATCATTAAAAAAAAAAAGCTGCGCTAAAGTAATAAAATTTGCAATTATTAAAGACAAAGGAAATATTGTCACTAAATTTCAAAGGCTTGATTTGTGGAGATATTATTAAAAATTTAAGAACATACCAGATGAAAATAGCCTTAAGAACAAAAAGCACACCTGTATACATGACCTAATTCATAATTTATTGCATGGGTTTTTTGATTTATTGCACTCCACTAATTGATGTTTAATAGACAAAGTTTGGTTATTTATTATTTCAAACTTTTTTTAAGAAAAAAAACTTATGACAATTTATTGATCTGGATTCAGACCCAGAAGTGCCTTAAATGCCTTTATCAGATAGTCTATCTCTGCTGGTCTACACATTCATTACATGGAAACTTCAAAATGCTCCAGTTTAGTTAAATATCAACAATGGACAATTTCGTAGCAAAGGATCAAATTGCTAATCATTCCCTTATAATTCTGTTTAAATTATTCCATTTTGAAAGAAATCAATTATGTTGAATCAACCACTTGTAAATCCTACTCTCATTTATGAATTTCTTTTGTTTTCCTATCATGCAATCCATCAAAGTTGTGAGGTCACAGCTGTTTAATTTTAATATACACCAATATTTTATAGCACATGATGGCATTCTTCTTATGTATTTTTATATTCCCTGAAATGACTCAGTTGTATTATTTTTAGTGAGCCTATAAATATCTAATGAACATTCAATGAACCATTAAGAGAAAAGTATTTATTTCCTACTGCCCCTAATAGCTTTTTATCAAAAAAATACTGAAATGAAAAATTGACACCCCAATGGGAGTTTGATACTAAATTGGAAAGCACAGCATATTGTCAATTCACATGAAAAAATAATAATTAATGTGAAATGCCACTACATGACAACTTGATTGCATTGATCCTTTTCATATATAAGACTAATGTTCCAAAAGCCCAGAAATGACAGTTACGCTTTGCAAAAGACGAATATATTCTCAATCAACTTTCAGACCATGAAAAATTATTTTAGATCAGTGTGCCATGGAAATTCCTTTGATGATAGCAATGTTCTATAATTCTGGATTGCCTAACATGATAGCCACTAGTTACAGGTGGCTATTGAGCACTTAAAGTGTGATTATCATGACTGAGGATTGACTTTAAATTTGAATTAAATAAAGTTAAACTTTAAGTAGTTATATGTGGCTAGTGGCTATTGCATTGGACAGAACAGTCTTAGGTTAATAATAAGAGTTATCTCCACACTAAAAAATTATACATAGCAGGGATTAGTAACCATGATGAGAGCCAAATTAGTAGTATTTTCCTCTGACACCAGATCCGTGATCTGATCCCTCTTAACTTAAGCACCTAAGGGAAAGTTGGCACATATTTTGCAAGGTTTCTCACAAGTTTTTATGAGTATAACTTGTTGATATAATATGATGAAAATTTTTACTTTTAAAGAATGATAAAGAATTGATATTACTTGCATTAATATAAATATCTAGCAGTCATTTAAATTTTTTTAAAAAATGCTTATTTATTTTTGAGAGAGAGAGACACACACAGAGAGACACACACACAGAGTGGAACTGGGGAGGGGAGAAAGAGAGGGAGACACAGAATCCAAAGCAGGCTCCAGGTTCTGAGCTGTCACCATAGAGCCCAATGTGGGCTCAAACTCACAAATGGTGAGATCATGACCTGAGCTAATGCTTAACCAACTGAGCCGCACAGGCACCCTGTAAATGCCTAGGAGTCTTAACTGAAAACTGGACCTGCAGTTTCAGCTGGACTTGACTTTTTCCCTACACACTCTTGGCCAGGAATTTAAGGCTAGGATGGGGCACCTGAGTGGCTCAGTTGGTTGAGCATCCGACTTTGGCTCAAGTTATAATCTCACAGTTTGTGGGTTTGAGCCCTGCGTCGGGCTCTGTGCTGACAGCTAGCTCAGAGCCTGGAGCCTGCTTCAGATTCTGTACCTCCCTCTTTCTGACCCTCCTCTGCTCACACTGTCTCTCTCCATCTCTCAAAAATAAATTAAAAAACTTTTTTAAAAGAATTTAAGGTTAGGAGTGAATTGATGGTCCAGTGGGCTAAGCATCCAACTCTTGATTTGAGCTCAGGTCCTGATCTCACATTTGTGAGAATGAGCCCTACATTGAGCTCTTTGCTGACAGCAAAGAGCCTGCTTGAGATTTCCCACCTGTCTCTCTCTCTTACTTTCTCTCTCAAAAAAAAAAAAAAAAGAAAGAAAAGAAACTAAGAGAAACGAAAAGAGAAGAGAAGAGAAGAGAAGAGAAGAGAAGAAAAGAAAAGAAAAGAAAAGAAAAGAAAAGAAAAGAAAAAAGAAAAAAGAATTAAGGCTAAAGACCAGTCATTAGATTTCTATTTGATTCGGGGAAATCCTGTCAGCTAATATCATTTGCTCATTTCGGCTAAGGTTGTCCTGAGAGAAAAAATTTTGCTCACCTAAGCAAGAAGTTTGGTTATCAGAATACTTTACTGAATACCATTTCCTGTCTTTGCCTATAATCCTATAACTTTGGTTTCAAAATATTTCTAGCCCCAATCAGTACCTCACATTGAAAGACTTGTTTTAAACCAGCTGGACAAGATGCAGATTACAAAAATTCCAGAAATATCTTATGCTACGCTGACCTCCCCCTTCTGAGAGTCACTAAGATTTTGTCAGGGTCTTTGTTAATCATACCATTAGGGAATCAACATTGCACAATATTACCTAGGAATTTTTCATTAATAATAGTTAAAATTCACACTTTGTTCTTTCTGGAAAGGAATAGACAGAACTGGTAAAGATCCACTTCAAAGTAAGCCATTTTTTATTTCACTTTCCTTCCCCATAAAATGAGAATACTAATAGTACCAATAGCATATGGTTGTTATAAGGTTTGAATTAATCAATTTATAAGATTCACTTAATTTCCTCTCATATAAGTCCTCAAAAAACATGAATCACTTTTAATATTTATCCCAAAATAGAAATATCTCATGAAATTTAAAAATTTTCCCTAGAGTAAAAACATCATTAAATGTGCAGACAAAATAAGGTTTATATATTATATAATATAATATGCATTTATATATTATAATAAATATATAATATAAGGATTACATTTATCTATTATTAATTCAAAGTTAGGTAGAATCTTTCTATTCCTAGGAAACTCCAACTCCAACAACTTCCTAAGAATAGAAATTCTCTACTTAACTCGGCATTTTAGTTGTGTGCTCCAGTACACACAACAGAAAACTATGCATTTGTGATTTCAGACACTAGCCCAGTGCACAATAACGTGTCCCAGGAAATTCATGGGAGGAGAGGTGGTTGGAACATGGTACTCCAGTACCATAATGACTCAACTCTTCCCTTTACAGAAAAATTCTTACCTACACCATGTGTCACGGTATTCTTCTATCAGAGAGAAATCGTAATGGGCAATACCACATTGAAATTTATATTAAGGTTATTAGTAAAATTTTGAAAATAAATGGGGAGAACTGAGGAATGAATATGCTAAAGACTGGAACTGATTATCTATTCTGACAAGTGAGAGAGGACATTTCAATTAACATTTGCCAATTATGGGAAATCCGAATTCAGCGTACTCAACACCTATATAAAATCCTTTAGGCCTATAAATAGGTTCCTTGGGACACATAGTTCCAGGAAAGTTTAACAGAAACATCTATAACGGATGTGTGAGCAGGCTCACAGTGCCAGAGAGTGCGTTTAGGTGTCACTGGGCTATTTCAGCGCTATTAGAGATGAACAAATTAGCCAGCTGCAGATCCCACGGAGTTTCACAAAGGAGTCTATTTTAAGTTCTCATATACTTTGAAAAGACTTAGGAAGAACGCATGAGATTAAGGAGTTACACAGATAATGGTAACACATTTTATAATGCAAGAAACACCATTATTATTCAACTATTTTTATCTATCAATACAAGCTCTTTATCACCATAGAAACTCAAGCTAACATCATGAAATTGTTTTATGCTTAGTGATTGCCTACATAATAACAGGTGTTAACAACAGAGTTTAACTCTACTTAATATTGTTAGATCAGCAAAATATATACTTTTTCAGGGATATATAGACTCTAGTTTGGATATAGACATGGAAGAACATAATGCAAATTAAATGCAAGCTACTATGGAAAGATAAATGAACCCAGAATAAATCAATCTAAAAATTATGCATTTATACTTGCTCTTTCACCAAGTAACATATATAAGCCTTAATATTGCTATAGTGCTGAAATATATTTATCATGGTCTAAAAAATAAATCTTGCCTTGCTAATATGAACATGAAAACAACATAATTCTAACAGTTTACTATCAGAGATAATTGTGCGAAAACATTGCTTCTGTTAGTTAATCTTTGCAACTGACGAAGTATTTGCCACAGATGAAAGAAATTGAAAAATAATTTGATTTATTATGTTTCAAGAAAATATCAACTGCAAAAAAATAGTGACAATATTTGAAGAAAAAGCAACAGAATACTAAAATAATACTTGTATGTAAATTAAAATAGTTGAAACATAATCAGTGAAGTATCTCAACACCCTAAAATTCCATCGCCATAAATATCCCATGAAATATTGGAACAACTGGAAATTTTCAAAATTTATTTGAAAATGTATTTTATCTCTGAATATCTTCATATTACTCTCAGGGAATAATTTCTAGTAATTTGTTTTACCAAACATATAATTTTATATTATGTTAAAATTTTTAAATCAGTAGAAAACAAGCATTTAATAAATATAAACATTTTCATATCTTAATAACAATGAAACATATTTGGGTATTATTGTTATATGTCCACTTGGCTAGATGAAAAAGCATTTCCCAGAAATCTCTTTTCTGCTAATTTTCTATTAGGATGGATCATAGAAGAGATTCTTGTGCTGAATATTTGAAAAACAGAAGTGAGGGGCATCTGGGTGGCTTAGTGGGTTAGGTGTCTGACTCTTGATTTCAGCCAAGGTCATGATCTCACCACTTGTGAGATCCAGCCCTGTGTTGGGCTCTATGCTGATATTAGGGAGCCTGCTTGGGATTCTCTCTCCCTCTTTTGCTTGAATTCTCTCTCTCTCTCACTCGCTTTCAAAATAAATATACTTAAAAAAAATAAAGACAGAAGTGAAGCAACAGCCATTTTGTAGATCAGATATAGTGCTACTTACCTGCTTTTTATCTTATTAGCATGACGTGTCTACTGGCCCTGCAAATACACCACCCGTCCTAGGATCTGCTTCAGCTTCTCTGACTTTTGGTTCAGATATGTGTGTTCACCTCTATGGTAAGGGCCCTGGTTTATACAAGGCACCCATTAAATCAAGGCAAGATGCAATGAACTGACATCAGTGTCAGCTTGTGCCTATGGGCTTCAGGTCATGTTCATGGGCTCAAACTTGTTCTTGCTCTTATTTATCTTGACCAGGGCTAGAATGAGGCAAATGAGGCACATAGGGCATATAATTTACAGAGGCTTACACCATCAGGGTCAGGCAAAGGCAGGTATAATATTTTTTCAAATATTTCTCTCAAAATGTGATCTCTGAGTGAAATAACAGACCTGGATACAACAAAGCATTGTCTAATTATTCTAGATTTGAAAGGTTGAGAATTCTATTAACATTTGTTATTTATTTTTGAATTCAACACATTAATAATAGTACGTGATCAATGTAGCATACTGAATAAACAAGTCAAACTTATGTTTTTTTTTTTAATTATATCCATGGAAGACCTATGACCATTTGCATGAAGGTTACTGTACTTTCTCAATAGTTAATCTCGCAGGGATTAGTTTTATTTGACACCATTGTCAAAGCCCACCAACAAAAAGCAATCAAGTTGTGAAAGATCCCAATTTTGCTCTGAACCCTCAGACCCTGCAGGAGCCTAAATCCATATCCTTTCGCTGTTTAACATACTGCACAGGAGTATTATAAGATTCTGATGCAGGAAGCAGTGTTCCCCTTTGTTTAATTCTTTCCATCAGGAGTCTCAGCCCATTTTTGCTTCCTAATTTGAAGAATACCAGGCATGTTTGACTATACTTAGTTAAGCCCCAGACCCCAGACTGTATTTGGAAATAGGCCCTGTGGTCCGGTGATAAAGGTTAAAGGGGTCATAAAGTTGAGGCCCTAATTCTACAGGGACAATGCCCTTACAAGAGAAAGAGACAGAGTTCTCTCTCTTTATCATCTAAGATACAGTAAGAAGGCAGCCATTTGCAAGCCAGGAAGAGGGGCTTCACCATGAAAAGAACCTGTCAGTACTCTGATCTTAGGCTACCTTGTCTTCAGAACTGTGAAGAATAAATATCTATGTTTTAAATCACCAAGTCCAGGGGTGCCGAGGTGGTGTTTTGGGTTAAGAACTTTTGATTTTGGAGCTCTGCACTGTCATTTTCTCTCTCCCTCTCTCTCTGCACCTCTCCCCTCTCCCACATGCACTCGCTCTCTCTCTCTCTCTTTCTCTCTCTCTCTCTCTCTCTCTCTCAAAATAAACAAGTAAACATAAGAACATAAATAAATAAATCATCCAGTCTGTTATAGCAGCCTGAGCAGACTGAGACAGTCTCTCTTTCCTTAAAACACTGAACTTAATGTTAACCTGTAATTGCAAATTCCTTTTCACCTCCTTTAACATGTCCCTTAGAAGTCACTTGCCCATTTTAAGCCCAGGGAATGCTTTTCTCAAGTATGTGGGACACATCTCTTTGAAATGTAACCTTTGTAGGGGATAGCTTCCCTTTCAGCCTCCTTAGGGGGGTAGGAGCCTAACTTCAGTGTGCAACTTGATCCCAGTTGTGAATCTCCTGTCATGAAGATATGGAAAGTTTACTTTTCTGCTGGGAAAACACAGGTTGTCTACAAGGCCCCCCATCCCAACTCTTAAAATTCTCCAGTCTTTTGTTTAATGGAGTTGAGTTCAATCCCTCTTTCCTTTTGCAATAATCTCTTGAGTGAAGTTTGTCTTTGTCAAGTGCTATCCATTAGCAATATTGTTGGACAAAGTCATGGGGAGGACATGACCACTAGTTGACCCCAGAGTAGGACTCACGCAACGGAAGGCTCCTCACCCCTTCCTGTCCTTGTTTCCACAGTGGGGACTGTTTTCTGGATGCAACCTTAAGGGAGCAAACATATTGTTCAGAGCATCTGGATGGTATGTGTGATTGAAGCCCACTAAAGTCTCTATATAAACTTAAAATTCTAGAAGGCAGGTGAGGAGATCAACTCATCTTGCAGTTGTCCAACACAAGCCTCCTATGTAAGTTCTGTTGCTTTTTAGACTGGCCACCTACTAATCTGGAATGGCCTGCCTCTTTCTTTGTCTCTCCTTGCCCTCCATGTCCAGGGGCCAGTCTCAGATTTCACCTGGGAAAATCCTGAGATTTTAAACCAACAATTGTCTGAAAGTATTTTTCAAGTAATTTCTGAAGTCTACAATGACTCCCTGGCTTCATTGTTCATAAGGCCTAACTTTAATCCAAGCAGTTTTTAAGGAAAGATGTATGAAATCTCTTTGAAAATGTTTGGCCCTATCACCTGGGCTAATTAAAGGCCATTCTCAGACCTGAGATACCCATTAGAAGTTTGGATCCTTCCTGGGACATTTCTTTCCCCAATTATTGTCTCTATCCAAGTTTTGGCTATTAAATTACCATCTAAATGATGTACTCAATTTTACAAATTCAGAAGACCAGGAAACAAGCTCCCAGAAGAATTCAGCATTCCTCTGATTTTTTCCCTTTTTTCTCATGAGTTTCAAAAAAATTTTGACAATATGTTTCAAATCTTCCCACGACAATGTGTTAAAATCAGCACACCATAGATTATTGACCTTAAAAAGGTATGCTGGGGAAAAGAAAGAGGATTATTATTTTGAATTGAAATCCCATTTTGGAGGTAGGAGTAAATGTGGGGTGAAAGCTGGTCCTTGGAGATGGTGGTTTCTAAGAATAGAGCTGTCTGAAGTGTTTTGTTTGTTTTCATATGTTTCACCAGTCTGCACCAGAAAAAAAAATATCATTTAGGAAAGTTATTTTGGAGTCTAAATTAGGTTCTGATTTTTCCACATACCAATCAAAAAAGGCTGACTGTTAAATGTTAGATATTTTGTTGCCTTTTTGTTCTAAGGCATCTATTAGACAGTCTAAGTCTTATCAGAAGTTTCCTCAAAATGGCATCAGAGTGCTAAGTTATTGTTGGTAAAAGTGTGCAATTTCAAAAGATAGAAGAGCTATTTAGGATGATGATGAGAGTATATGTATACAGCATGAGTTTGCCTGGGTAGGGGTGAGGACTCAACTGAGAAAACCCTGTGAGAGCTGAGACAGTTGGAAAAAAATATGTTGCTTTTAGATCTCGTGTGTTTCTTCACCAAATGCCAGCTGCCACCATCAGTAAGCCTTACTTACTGCCACTTCATAGATGGAATAATCAAATTCATTTCTCAGAGGAACAAAAAGAAAACGAGTCTATACAAGGCGTTGAGTAGTGACCCAAAGCAAACTTTTCCAAGGCACACAATGTATTGAGACAGTCTACATACTGGTTTTTGGGGCTATTTCACATTCTTAAGTTTATTAAGCATATTCTCCTACCAGTAGCTACTATCCCTTTTTAGCAATAATATAAAATTCACGAATATAAAATGGAAATAATGATAGAAAATAAAGATATAGCCCAGATTTCATTAAGGGACATAGGATATAAGAATACATAGGAATCTGATTAGATTCCAAAATTATATGCTTAATCTTAAAAATAAAGATAAATAGCAACAGTGTTTAAGAAAAACTTTTCAAGATCGTATTCAGCAGAAGACTTCAGTTAAACCTGAGGGCGCCTCTAATAGCTGAAGGTAACAGAATCTTACATGTGAGCACTATCATTGAGTTCATCAACAAAGGAAAACCAAGGATACACTTATCTTGCAACAAAAACCAAGTTTATTCTCAAAACCAAGTTTATTCTCAAGAGAAAGTACAGCACAAATGATCCTTATGAGAGACCTGTGTTTATTTGCCAAAGTCCCATTATTATGACTTATTAAATACCATCTTGGAGAAGGCCTATCAATGCTTTCTGACTATAGCAGGCTATGAATTTGTTACATATAAATATCATAGAAAAAAATGAAGTATACAGAAAACCAGTGGTTATAATTTCACAATGTTTAAAGGTTGACAAATCTAGTGAACATTTTGTTACATTTTATCTTTAATCGTAATATTATACCCACCAATGGGTCTTTTAATTTTTGGTTGATTTTAAAAAGAAAACATATCCCAAAATATGTTTGCCTAAAGCTTGGTAGAGAGCTGAAGTTTCAGCATCATAAGCTTGGCTTTTAACTCATGAGACAATGAAGAATTCCTAAAAATTCTTCACGACTCTTGGAAGTATTTTGGTTACTGGATGATAAAAGAAAATCTATAAAAATGAGGAAGCTGGCTCAAATCTGATCTTCAGCTATCTGGACAGTCACATATCATGACTAGTATCTGATGTGTATGTAGATTGGGAATTTTCCTCATCCCATTCTGGTAAGCCTCACTTACTGATTATTTCAACGAGGGAGAGGGCAAATACTGTTCACTTCAATGTGATTCTTCATCTTTTAGAAATCATGGATGCACTGTCATATTAATAAATCTTCAGCTCGAGCAACATAGATTCCCAGCACTGCCTTATATGATTTTCTACTGTATTATTGTCCAGCTATCACAAAGGATAAAAATCAAAGTAGATAGCCAAATATAAAAAATGTTCACATCAAAATCTCATCTTTATGTTAATTTTTAGATAATCACAAATTACCTAAAAGAATATTGTTAAGAATGTGCAATTGTCTCTGGAAATAGATTTTTTATGGTATTCCATCTAAACATATAAAAATCATTGTGTTCGATGGATTTGATATCTTTAAGGAAAAATGATAATTTCAAAAATGATGTCTGCCTTAGTTGCTTACATAATTTGACAGACTTGAAAGTCCTGGCGATCTTCAGAGAGAACATTTTTGCAGGCAGTTGTTACATGAAATATTCAGAATTTAATTTTGTTTCTATATTGTTTTTTGTTTTTTACATTTTTGAAGCCAAGCGAAATAGTAGGGAGTTTTCTTAGTGTAGTGATATACACTTCATTGTCCTTTTAATGATGTTTTTATACTTTATAATTTTAGCACATTTTGCATATTTATAATTGCATACCTTAAAATAGTCTGGTACTAGAGCATCCTTTTATATGCCCTTTCTGACTTTCTGTTAATCCTGCAGTGGTAAATTATTCAGAAATAATAATAATAATAATAATAATAATAATAATAATAAGTCACTATTTGTGAACACTTATTATATAATATTATTATTTTTACTATTTCTATTACTTACTATGTGGCAAACCATTCATTGGACAATAATTGTTAGGTCTTCAAGTATGAAACAATAAACAGATGAATAGACTAATTGGATTTAATAGCTTGAAGTGATGTCCTAGAGAATGATAGTGTTAAGGTGAAAATGATTAATAAAATCTTTAACTGATTATATTTAAGTTGTTACAAATTTAAATAAAATAGGTCTTTTAATAGTATCTAATATTTAATGCATGTAGATGCGAAGGCACTATTGACTGTTCTTTTTCTGTAAACCCAGGGAAATCTGAGATACAGATCTGTGTAGGTGTGTATTACATGTGTGTATAGGGCTGTTCAAAGGGCTTGTGGACATGTTTGCCTCAAGCTTGAAACGGGTTTTATTTTCCCCAAGTGCTAAAACCTGGTTATTTCCAGTAACTAACACACTCCAGTATCATCTCTATTCTATCATATATATATGATAAATATCATACATATGTGATATCTCTTTCTATATTTCTGCTTTTGTATTTATCATCTACTATCCATTAGTTTATGGCCCATCATCTATCTATTGAGAAGAAAGTCCTAAATTGAGCTCTTAAAAGTAATCTCAGCATTGATCATGAGATTTGTTAATTAATTAATTAATTATATTAAGCCATCTTTTTCTCTTTCTTAATAATTTTCCTGGTTAATTGTCAATTTTACCTTCTTCATGCCTCTCCATTTTGTTCTCTAATGTTTATTGCCAAGTACACCATCTTAATTAAAGCTCACCATCTTGAGTTTAGGCTCATTTTATAATCTGCTAACCAGTCAGCTGCAATACTTTTACCTTTAGGAGTGCCTGGTTGGCTCAGTCAGTTAAGTGCTCAACTCTTGATTTTGGCTCAGGTTTTCATGGTTGATGAGTTCAAGCCCTGCATCTGACAGTGCAGAGCCTGCTTGGGATTCTCTCTCTCTCTCTCTGTCTCTCTCTCTCTCCCTCTCTCCCTCTTTCTCTGCCCCTTCCCCACTTGGGTCCATGTGCTCACTCTCCCCCCACCAAAATAAATAAATAAACTTAAATATTTTTACCTTTAATCTATCTTTCACATTACCAACAAATGTCTATTTTTGCATCATGTGTCAATGAGAAAGCTTAAAACTCTTAGCATGCTTACATGGATTCATAACATGTGTTCCCATTTAATCTACCTATTCAGTGTGATTTTATATATTTCCTTAATTTCACATCATATGCTCTAGTCACATTATTTATCTTTTTTACGAATATAACATTCTCTAAATCCAGGGAATAATTTCAGCAGGCCCAAACTACTTCTATTTTTAAAGTGCTATGTGGTTTCACACTTCTGTGTGAATCTTCTGCTATTTCGTGTGGCTGGGGCAGCCTTATCCATGGTGTTTCCTCTTGAAAAAATCCTATAAATTCAAACTGTGAAAATATTTGAATATCTTGACAAAACCCAGATTTTGATCTTCTGTATACCCGCCATACTGGTTTAAGGTAGGCATTCCCTATCTTATTTTACTTGCTAATTTCTTATTGACTCCATTTTCTGAAATACTTTAGAGTCAGTAGTTAAGTTTAACTGATCATTACTGTTGCACACCCCGGATACTTCCTGTATCCTAAATACTCAAATATGTGTTTTCTTGAGTATAAAAATTTGACAATAATTGAACAGGAATACATTCATATACAAATTAGTTCACATAACCACATATGATGACCCTTCTGGAGCGTAATGCCTTTTAGCAAACAGTGCAGTATATCATTTTAGTTATGCTTTTTAATATGGGCTTCATATTTCAAAGCAAGATGGAAATGTCTCTTACCTCCTAATTTTATATACAGTATTTCTATAAATTCCTTTTCTACCATTACATTATACTAATAAACTATAAATTGATTAGCAGAAAGAAATTAATCACCCATGTGACTATATTCATCATTTTCAAGAAGTTAATACTACTATGTTAAATCTTTAAGGGCACTTGGGTGGTTCAATAGGTTAAGCATCCACCTTTGGTCCAGGACATGATCTCACGGTTCATGGGTTCGAGCCCCATGTCGGGCTCTGTGCTGACAGCTCAGAGCCTGGAGCCTGCTTCTGATTCTGTGTTTCCCTTTCTCTCGGCCCATCCCCTGCTCATTCTCTGTCTCTCAAAAATAAATAAAAATGATAAAAAATAATTTTAAAAAGTAAATAAATAAATCTTTATTTTTTTCACATTCTAATATTACTGAAATTGTCTAACAGTCAATGGCATTTGAAACTGCTATCAACCCAGCCTGAGCCAACTTGGCTGTTATTCTCAATGGTGTGACTGCCCAACTGTAAACTCCCAACAATTTAGTCAACAAACTAAGAAACAGTGAAAGCAGATACATGAGTCTTAGCTGTTGTGTGAAAACGTTCACTTGCAGGAGTCCTAGTTGTTGTGTGAAAATGTTCACTTGCAGGAAACATGGATTAAGAAGAACAAGTATCAAAACATAAAAATGGATGTCAACAGCTTGGAAAATTATTGAAGAGTTTTGGAAGAAAATCCTTTAACAGCAAACCCTCTTTTTTAAAAAAAAATAAACGCTGTATTCTCAGAAGTCTTTATTGGAAAGAGATAATACTGTATGAAAAAAGTATGTCTTATCTATTGCTTTGACTTAAAAAGTGATGAAAAAAATTTAGACTATGTGAAGAAGTAGCAAACAAAACCATATTATCTTCTCTTATTATCCACATATTTTACTTCAAAATGATATGTTTTTAATACATATGTCTAAATAAACCAAAAATATTTTCATATGAATACTTGTTTAAATCAATGATATTTTGTGCTGGATAATATATGGTGATAGTATCATAAGCTTATTGAGAACTTTGCTATTCATTTCAGCTATAATCCAGACTGTAAATGACATAACAAATAGTTACTTAGGCTTAACCTCATGTATTTTTATTATTATACACACACCTGTGCAGCACCTGGGTGGCTCAGTCGGTTAAGTGTCCGAGTTTGGCTCAGATCATGATCTCATGGTTCATGAGTTAGAGTCCCGCGGCTGGCTCTGTGCTGACTACTCAA
>PISW01013787.1:0-24404 GCA_004023785.1 Mungos mungo
ACTTAGCCCGAAGAATGAATATAAAAATATCTCATTAACAATCATTTCGTAGTGATTTGACGTTGAAATGATAATGACGCGTTGAGTTTAATAAAAGATGCTATTATAATGAACTTCATTTGTTTCTTTTTACCTTTTTGATGGGGTTCCTAAAAAATCTTACATTTCGTGTGTGGCTTGCACTCTATTACTATTGGGCGGTGCTGTTCGAGAGGTGATGAATGCTTTGAAGGAAAACGAAGCAGGCCAAAAAGAAAAATGGGGAGGGATGGCAGTATTTCACAGAGGTTCTTCGTGGCAGATCTCTCTGAAGAAGTAGTCTTTGATTATCCTGAGAAGTAGATAAATCTCGAGTTCTAGAAAACCTGCTTAGCGCCTGTTGGTTCATTGCATCATCAGCCAAAATACTGCCTGAATACTCATAAGGACACTGTGGGGATGAAAATGGTTGAAGTATGTTGTGCCTCCTATGATCGTCTTCTAGACTTCCGAGTCAGGAATAAGGAATGATTTTCTCCTATAAACAGTCAGCAAATGATCAGAGAACAATCTTATTTAGGCACAAGTAATAAAGACCTTGCAAATAGATTTTCTCTTCCCTGTAGCTCTTTGCAACCACATCATCCATTTTTATTTAATTCTGATAAAACTCATGAGGGATAATGTGACGGGGGGTGGGGGGGGTGGGGACGGGGGGTTGGGGGGAAGAAGCGATGAAACAGTCCCCTGAGGGACATGGGTCTAGTTCAATTCCCAACGATAATAGTGTTTCCTGCATCTATGGGACAAATGCACAGTAGTGGCAATTCTGTTTAAAGTGAGCAGAATCTGCCGTAGTTAAAGGATCGTTCTGACTGGAACAGGGTAATTTGAGCGCCTCTCAAAAGTATAGGATAAAAACGTAAGCCCCGATTAGAGAGTTCTGCCCAGGGGAAACAAAGTAAACAGAAACTAAAGAGGTGGAGCTGTTGAAACAATAAAATATGGTCGAACTTTGATCATCAGGAAGCCCTTAAACTGTCAGGTGTGCACAATCCAAGGGCTGTTAATTAGGCGGTGGATTCCATCGGAGACCCTCCAGGTTCACTGCCATTTCATTAAACTTGACAATGGACGCAAGGCTTGATATTAGAACAATGGGATTTTGTACATGATTCAAGCGCTGGATTTGGTGAATTCAAATCCAGTAAAATAAATCATTTCATTGCTTTTGCTTTCATATTGAGGGAACCCTAGGTACACCCTAGGTTGACACAAAGCCCACACACTGAAACCTTGATGGAGACCAGATCCCAAAGCTGTGGGAAACTGGGCCGTGTCTACCACTTAGGAAAGAATTCTACTGCATTTGTCTTATTCCTAGATCTTGGCTGTACTTGAATCAAAGACTCTGTCTCTTCTCATCCCCCAAAAGAACAGGAAAAAAAAAAAAGAAAGAAAGAAAGGACAAAGAGTATTTCCTTTATTTTATAAAATTATTTCCAGTTATCCCCAGTGATTCTGAAAAAACACAAGTGTGGCCAGTGGCTCCGTGGTCAGCTCCCGAGACTGACTCATACATCTGAGACATTTTTTAGGGAGGTATTATCTCAGGGAGCCCTGGGAAAGAATTTTATTCGAGTTACGAATATGTTATGCTTTTAAAAATAAGGTTGTGGCCAAAGTTCTCGGATATCCTTGAATAAGAGGAATGATTTGGGTTCTTTTTTCTGTTGGTTGACATTTCAAAAAACCCAGAAACAGTTGGAATAACCAGTCCTACACTCCACTCCGCGTGTAGACAGCTATGTGTGTTTGAGGACGCATTTGGAAAAGCAGAAGTGGTTCCTTCCTCCTCCCCAACCCCCCCATTCCACACACGGATCTCCAGCGAATCCCCAGTGTCTGCCGAAGTCCACAGGGTGGACAGTGCCAGTAAAGGAAACCGCCCACCCCCACCCGAGGACCTAGAAACAAACTTTCAAACACAAAGGTCCTACCCAAATTTCATTAGAAAGGAAATAGGTCCTTACGACAAAACAAAACAGAAAGCGGCGGGAGAGGTAGAAGAGAGGAGGGTGCTTAACTCAAAAATGATTAATCAGTGCCCTTGCGTCCTTAATTTCCAGCTGTAGAAATATGCTGGGGGGGCGGGGGACCTAATGAGTGTAGGAAGAGTGTTATTTTGACTCCAAGGCTGTGGATGGGGGTGGGGGGTGGGACAGGAATTCGGGCCCTGCCTAACAACAGCAGAAAGGCTTTTGCTGTATCCGTTCCCAGACTATAAACATTGAAAGACTCCTCGCCAAGCACATAATAAAATTTTCCTCTCTTTCTCTCTCCCTCTCTCTCCTGCCCCCCCTTCTCTTCTCTCTCTTCTCTCTCTCTCAAACTCTCGCTCTGATTTCCTGTAGTTGGTACTATTCACATGTAAATCGTGTTGAGTATTTGCTTGGTCTCCTACTTAAAAAAATGCGGAATTTTTCCGGAAGTATCCAAAGCTTCCTGCTGAGAAGAAAGCATCTTTTAGGAGATATTTTACTGGCTGAGAAATGTTTGTGTTTGTTTCAGCAACTGTTAGATCCGAAACAAGAATATGAAAAAAAAAACGATCCACTGATAATGATCACAAGAGATGTTACCCAGGAAAAGCCTGTTTCTACAACAGAAAAGGAACAAACACAGCATTCTTAACTGAAAACTCGAAGGAGGGTCTTGCATAATAAATCATGAATCTAATCCAAAAGTCAAACAATGTTTGCGCCAAAAGGTGACACTCTGAAATTTTTCTACAACTGGTTTAGATCAAGAAGCAAATTTTCTCTCTTTCACTTGGGAAGTAAACACTGACTCTAAGTGTCTTTTAAGAGATGAATCATTTAGCCCCACATCTGACATGGGATTAGGTCATCTGTTTGTTTCTGGGATGTATTCTACCCTGGACTATTTGTTCAAACATTTTCTGGCAATTTCTGATTTGTTAAGACAAAGACCAGAAGCTTAAATCCCACGGAATTAATCGGTTGGGTTATTACCGGGATGGAACAGAGCCAGGGAGCGGAGGACATATCTACCAGGCAGCGTCGGGACATAATGTCTGCCTTCATAGGGACAGTACATTTTCTAGGACTCTTACCCACAGTTAGCTCAATGCACTGGAAATGGTTTTGATTTTTTTTTTTTCTAACAGCAGGAACAGAAAAGAATTGAAATTAACCAGGTAAGCCATTCTTTTGCGTCTTGGAATATACTAGAAAATAAAAATAGCTATCCTCTTTCTTATAACTTTGACATCTCTACATTAACCAACAAACCAAGGGGCGCCTGGGTGGCTCAGTCGGTTAAGCCTCTGACTTCGGCTCAGGTCAGATCTCACGTTTGTGGGTTCAAGCCCTGCATCAGGTTCTGTGCTGATAGCTAACTCAGAGCCTAGAGCCTGCTTCCGGTTCTGTGTCTCTTTCTGCCCCTCCGTCTCTCATGCTCTGTCTCTCTCTGTATCAAAAATAAATAAAACATTAAAAAAAATTTTAAAAAAACAAAACAAAAAGAGAGAAGGTAAGGGAGGAGAATGAGAGGGGGAGAAGGAAGAAATGAAGGAAAGAAGGAAATAAAAAAACAATATGACACTCGGCACATACAGAATAAATAAGGCAGAAATAACAGCTGGATGGGCTCTTCTGAACAATCAGACGTCAGCCAATGAATTGAAGAGGCCGGTTAACTCCTCCCCTCCATTTGCACATTTGCAGCTTACCCAAGACTGTCACATACATTATCAATTCGTGGGTCTGATACCATTAATCATCTTCTATATTGAACAAAGCCAATGGTTAGAGATTAAGTAGTTTAAGGAAGATCCCATTCCTAGCACTGGAATGAACTAAAATAAACCTTGCTATTTCAGTCTCAGATTACAATTCTTACCGCAGGGTTTTCGTCTCTTCTGGTTCTGCTCTGACCTTTGTATATAGATGTCACAAGTGTCCTCCAGCCCTTATGAACCCCAAAATTACTTCGTAAGATAAAAGCAGCGCACTGAATCGTAACCCCCACAGTGGTCTGTGGGATTGTCCCAGATCACAGCTGTAGGCCAGCTCCTACTGCTCCCGGAAAACATGTTGGGGTGGGGGGTAGCCTACATGTCTCCCCAGGATCCCTTCCTATAAAAACTACTCTCCCGCCATAGATGCGATTTTCCACGGGGCCGAATTTGCCCTCCAGGGGACACCTGGCAACATCTGGAGACATTTTGGGTTGTCACAATGGGTGAAGGGGGTAGACACAAGGGACACTGCTAAATATCTGCAGAGCACAGCACGGCTCCCACAGCAAAGAGTGACAAGACCCAGACTCTCTGTGCAGCCAGAACGAGAAACCTTCCTCCACGGGAGCCTTGCTCTAGCCCCGTGGCCCGTGGGCCTGACCTCCTGACCCAACCCCAGGGGTGGGCACGAAACCCAAGCCTGGCCAGCTGGGGTACCCCTCCCCAGAGGACTTTAGCCAGAGATAGCAGAAAAAGTATTCTGTCTTCCTTTATGAAATCAAAACCTTAAGGCCAACAAAAACTTGGTCTTGCCAGGCTGATAATAAAGATGGGGAGAGACAGCTAAGAGCTAAGTGGAGGTGCAGGAAGGAATCTGAAAACTTTGTTTGAAATAAGCCCTACCTCCCTATCTCTCTCTAAAGCGTTTGAGCTAAGTAAACCTATAAATTCCATTTTTGTAGGGAGATCTGTTTAAAGAGTGTTGCTTAAGCTAGTTTGAATTGGACTTCCATTTTTTGCAAGCAAGAGTCTTGGCTAAAATAGAAGCTGGCAAGTGAGGGAGATACTATTACAAGAATCCCTTAAATATGTTCTAATATTTCTAGAAGCATATCATTTGCCAACACTACTACTTCAGATCCTGTGAGTAGCAAATAGCACTGCAGCCCCTTAGCCAAACATAAAATCTTTTTCATGTATTTTTCTTTTAACTGAGGAGACCATTGACTATAAAGAAATTAAAATACTGTGTTTGAAACCCTTGCAAGTTTTATAAAACATTAAATCTAATGTTTTCACGTTTATTATTTATTTCAAGAGAGAGAAGGAGAGAACATGAATGGGGAGGAGCAGAGAGAGGGAGAGAGAATCCCAAGCAGGCTCTGTGCTGTCATCAAAGAGTCTGATGTAGGGTTTGATCTTGCGAGCCAGAAGATCATGGCCTGAGCGGAAATCAAGAGTCAGATGCTTAACTGACAGAGCCACCCAGGCGCTCCTCTTCCATGTATTTTTCTTAATGTTTATTTATTTATTTTTGAGAGAGAGAGACAGACAGAATGTGAGCAGGAGAGGGACAGAGACAGACTCCAAAGCAGACTCCAGGCTCTGAGCTGTCAGCATAGAGCCCGACAGGGGGCTCAAACTCACAACCCTCAAGATCATGACCTGAGCCGAAGTCAACGCTTAACCAACTGAGCCACCCAGGCGCCCTTCCACATTTTTTTTTTTAAATAAAGGATTACCAGAGTCACTGATCTCCTGTTTCCCTTCAGCTGAACAAGGATGAGACAATGCCCATTGGCCAAATCAAAGACCTAGCAGTGGAACTAAGCAGTTACAGATGCCAGTTTCCTCCCAAAGTCAGATCCCAAATGTCAAGGCAATCACATGGTAGGTGATGTTGCCTTCTGGAGGAGCCCCATCGGAGCCTTTGACTCATCTGGAACGTTGGCCATCTGGGTGTTGTAAGGAACCTCTTCCAGGCAACATCACAAGCAACCTTTGGGGGGCGGGGGGAGATGGTTAAAAGGCATCTCACACTCAGCGTGTATGGGGAGGGGAAACCCAGCAAGAGCAGGACAGACTGTCTTGATTCGAAGGGACAGGATGAAGAAGGCTGGAGTCTGCAGCATTCGGGGAATGGGAGAGAAAAGTGCCAAGAGAGATCCACCAAGGGCCCACCTGGGGTCTTCCACTGAGTCCTCCATGCACACCTACCAGAAGGTTCTTCTGAGGTTGTAGGAAGACCCACCCCCAGACTACAGCCAACAGCCCCCGGATTGCACACAGCCAACCTGGACAACCTCACAGCTCCTGGAGCCCCGCCCGGCCCTCAGAAGGGTCCTGCCTCAGTGGAGGGGGCAGGGGTGATGCCCCCAGGCACTGAGTGCAGCTCTGGGCACATCTAACAAAATCTTAAAAGGAAGATTGAGAGGCTCAAGCTGTTTCTGGGTAACAGAACTCACGGCCCCATGGGGCCATGTGAGAAGGGCCTCCTTGGCCACGCTGAACAAAGCTGGAGACTATTCACAGAAACATAAAAACATCCTGCAGCAAAGTAAAATGCACGTCTGGCCAACAATAAAAAAAAAGTTACTGGGCACAAAAAACGGAGGAAAATGCGACCCAGCCGATACTGTGGAGCCGATCTGCCCAGGAGGCCCACGGAGCCGCGGGAAAGAAACCACGGATGATTTAAGGGGCCTGTTTGGGGATGATTTGTTAAACAATAAAGAGCTGGGGGGGAAAGACAAGAAAGAAAGAACCATCTTCTCTCACCTGGATGGTTATACTCCCCCCCAGACGGGTTTTCCTGATTCCATTCTTCCCTCCCGTAACTATCTCGATAGCAGTCAGAGTTGGTTTGTGATCCAAACCAGGTCATGTAAATCGTGTGCTCCCAACCCTCCCATGGCTCACCGTTTCCCTCACAGCAGGTGCAAAATCCCTGCGACCATCTAGAAGGTCTGCCTCATTTCAGACCTCCGCACACACCTGCCAGCTGTTTAAGCCCATCCTCTGCCCCCTCCCCCTCCAGCTCCAGCCCCTCTGGACCCTCTGGCTCCCACATGTGGGTCCCATTCTCACTCCTCAAACATGCCCCGCCTCTTCAGGGGATGCTCCTATGCTACACATGACCTTCGTCTTCTTTTTTTTTTAACAGTTTATTTATTTTTGAGACAGAGAAAGACAGAGCATGAGTGGAAAAGGGGCAGAGAGAGAGGGAAACACAGAATCCGAAGCAGGCTCCAGGCTCTGAGCTGTCAGCACAGAGCCCGATGTGGGACTCGAACCCACGAACTGCGAGATCGTGACCTGAGCTGAAGTTGGACGCTTAACCGACTGAGCCACCGAGGCGCTCCCACACACGACCTTCTAAAGGTCTCCTCATATGGAGCTCTCTCTGACCGCCTGTAGGAAACAGGGCCTTTCGCCTGGACTTACTGGCATTCCGGTCGCCTCCAAATACGCCAGCTCTTTAGGTAGCACCAGACCCACCTAGCCTGCAGTATGTTTTTCTTACTCATGTGTTTGTCTGTCCCTGAGGGCAGGGCCTTTATGGATTTTGATTCCTGCTCTATCTCCCCAGCGCCCACAACAGTCTATGAGCTGTAGCAGAAAATCAATCAAAATATCTGTTGGATGGGGGCGCCCGGGTTGGCTAAGTCGGTTAAGCGTCTGACTCTTGATTTTGGCTCAGGTCATGTCCTCAAGGTTCGTGGGATCTAGCCCCACGTCGGGCTCTGTGTTGACAGCATTGAGCCTGCTTGGAATCCTCTCTTCTTCTCTCTCTTCCCCCCCTCTCGAAAACAAATAAATATACTTTAAAAATATGTATTTCTTGGTTGGAACGAAAGGAGGAAAATGAAATGAATGTATGATGATTACTAAATACAGAACAAGAGAATGCCACGGATGACTTTTGCCGTGGGGTGTAGACTAAGGTTAGAAGGATGACATTCTTGTAAATGTTCTTAGCCTCCAACGGCATCTCATCAGCTGTTCTAAATGGCTTAATTTTTGTTCGATTTTTGTCTTCTTCCATTGGCATCAACAGCCCCCCTTACCTGCCCAGAGCAACTTTTACCAGCAACTGACAGATCGGAGAGCTTGCTGTGGGCAGGATTCCATTTGCAAAGGCTGAGTCTGAAAAGGCAAGAAAGGACAAGAAGCAGGAAAGGCACTACGATGACCGCAACACAAAACCGAATAAAACCAAACAGAAACGTACACGTGGACGACAGGGGAGGGCACGCGAGTTTCTGGGGAGATAAACGGCTTCACGTCTCCACCCGGTAGCTGGTTCCTCGGGCTTCTTCGGTGTGTGGAAATCCATTAACCTATACACTTATGATAGAGACACATTTCCAAGTGCATTTATCCATAATAAAAATTTTAAATAAGGTCAACATAGTTCTCTTAATAATCTACCTCCTTTGTTTATTTATTTTTAAATTTTTTTAATGTTTTTTATTTATTTTTGAGAGAGAGAGAGACAGCATGAGCAGGGGAGGGTCAGAGAGAGAGGGAGACACAGAATCTGAAGACAGGCTCCAGGCTCTGAGGTGTCAGCACAGAGCCCAATGCAGGGCTTGAACCCATGAACTGTGAAATCATGACCTCCGCTGAAGTCGGATGCTTAAATGACTGAGCCACCCAGGCGCCCCATCATTTACTTATTTTTAATTTTTATTTAGTAGTTTTGAGAGAGAGAAAGAGAGAGAGCACGCAAGCAGGGGAGGGGCAGAACGGGGATCCAAAGCGGGCTCCAGGCTGACAGCAGCCACCCCGATGTGGGGCTTGAACTCATGAACCAAGAGATCAATACCTGAGTCGAAGTCAGATGCTCAACCAACTGAGCCACCCAGGTGCCCCTACTTCTTTTTTTAAAAACAACCTTATTTTTTTCCTTATTTATTTATTTTAAATAATCTGTACCCAGCAGGGGGCTCGCACTCACAACCCGGAGATCGAGAATCGTGCGCCCTACTGACTCAGCCAGCCAGAGGCCCCAGTCTGGTTCTTCATGAAAAAGGCCACAGGCTGTGATCAGCGTTTTCAAGAGGCTTTAACAATCAGGGGCCTGTGGCTGCTTCCCACCTGATCTCTCCACGGAGCGGCCACGTGTGTTCAGTGGAGCGCCCACTGCTCTGCGTGGTACTGGGTAGGGAGACCTCAAGGCAGGAATGAGGCACTGTCCTTGCCCTCAGAGTGCTCCCTACAGGGTCAGGGCCAAATGACACCCTCAGATAAGCTAACGGTGACAATGAAAATAACGAAAGAATGAAAACTTAAACTTGCACATGGCTTTTCCCAAACACTATTGCATTTGGTAAGTAGGTAGTTTCCTTTTTGTTATTAATTTTTCTTAGTAATCTCCACACCCAACTTGGGGCTTGAACTCGTAACCTGGAGCTCAAGAGTTCCCTGCTCCACTGACTGAGCCAGCCAGGCCCTCCAGGAAGTAGATGTTTTTTCAATGCTAAACTGAACTGTAATAAATGGTGACAAACGGAAAACAGCCTAAACATTTCACCCTGGAGGAACATGACGTGATAGTCCCACCAGGAAATAAAATTCTAGGTAGCCCCAAGAACTGGGTGGGGGGGGTGGACGTATATTTCATGGCGTGAAAATGTGCCCATAAGATGTTTGACTAGAACGTGAGGGAAATCATGCATACAACATGATGTCCCCCCCACACACAGAGAACAATTCTATTTTTTCAATTTGTTTATTATTTTTTAAGTTTATTTATTATTTATTTTGAGAGTGAGAGAGAATGACAGGGGAGGGGCAGAAAGAGAGGGAGAGAGATAGAGTCCCCCAGGCTCTGAGCTGTCAACACAGAGCCCTACACAGGGCTCGAACTCAGGAACCATGAGATTGTGCCCTGAGCTGAAATCAAGAGTCCATCGCCCAATGGGCTGAGCCCCTAGGCACCCCCCCCCCCCCACTGGGAACAGATCCAATCAAAATGCACAGCCATGTTGTCAGCAGTTACTTCTGGGCAGTAAGTACAGGATGAAGTTTGCTTTCTGGACCAGAGTTCGGACATCTGTTTCTTCCTTACCCCACTTCTTTCGGTCTGGAGTAGGTTTTACTCCCCAGCGCGTTTGCCCACCCACACGTACAAAGACGGAAACACCACTGACACCCACGGAAGATGCTGGGGATCCTCCCGAGCCAGGAAAGTCCTTGGATCTCCTCTTTTGTGAATGAGCCCACATCCGCTCCCCAGCCTCCGACGCCCCTGCTCATTCTCGCCCCTGCACTTTCACACGTACTGCACGAGCCCTCCTCCGCTTTCCCAAGGCTTTCTTGACGCTCTCTGCCTATGAGACCATCGGGACCGACTTAAGTATCCCACAGCGCATCAAATACTTGAGAAATCAAGCAAGAGACCTGTTTGCATGTCTTACAGGAAGAAGGACATCGGAAGAAATCCGAGAGCATAATGGTTTCTGTGGACCAGCAGCTAGAGGTGAAAGACTTCTCGGATCTGGGTACCAGATGGTGAAGCCGTGTGCAGTGTTAATCGGTCGTGTTATTTCTGTTCCCTAGATCTTTTTTGGCAAGAACACCAGCGGTGGAGGCAGCTCTCGGGGCGGGGTGAGCACTACCAATGTTGGATATTTGCACAACTCTTGTGAGAGCACGCACAGCGTGTGGTCGAAGATATCTGGTGAAGGAACACGTTCCCGGTGCAGTCCTTCACTCACCCTCCCCAAACCTTCCCGTGGGGCGTGGAGGCGCGCGCGTGCTACCTTTGGGTGCCCTGTTAAGTGAAAGCCACACAGGTTTGCCTGTGACTTTGCTAAGTGCACCTGGAGCCTATCCGTGCCGAGGACCCACGTTAGAGATTCAGGATATAGTCTGGTTCAAAAACGTGGCTGGCTGCCTCCATGGGGGTCCTAGACCGAGAGATGGCCAGCAGGATGTGTGGACCTGTGTTTCAGCTATGGAGTGTAGACAGTGAGGGTGGCGAGGGCCACCACGAGACTTCAATCCAAGGTCAGAAGTGGCTCCTGTTGGGTCCCAAGAAGGCCACACGGGCTGCAGTTTGGGGAAAAGACTGAGGGCCGGGGAGGGAGCAGTGCCACTCAGCGGTGTGTGGACGTTGTGATGGAGTATCCGGGGTCATTTTTAATCACAGAAATATAAATGCCGCCATAAATGTTAAATGTTAACAGTAGACTGCATTCAGTTCATTTTTACTTTTGCCTTTGTAAAATTTAATCATATTTTCTGAAAATTTCTTTTAGAGTTAATAAGAATTTTGTATAGAATTGGGGAACAAAACGTCTGGACCCGTATTGGTGTGACTGGCAGCAGCAGAGGGCATTGTGGGACGGAACGGTCCGCCTTCAAGGACGATCTCCCTCCTCGGTCACGGTTTTATGACATTATGTTCTGGGAAGTTTAAGGGGCCCTGGAGCTGCACAGAGATCTGAGAGTGACTGCGAGGTATCCTGTGGGGCCACCGGCGTCTCCGACGTGTTAACTTAATTCAGGGCAATGGCTCCGTGGATTGGATTATTGTCCCCATTTACTGATGAAGAACCTGAGGCTCAGGAAGAACCCGGCTGTCACTGGTTGTTGGCTGTGCCCTTCGTTACACCACAGATGCCCCTTGAATGTGACTGATGTTTATTTAATTCTTCTGCCTTTTTTGTCACCTGGGCTTCCTGCCTCCATCTTCCTCAGAGCAGGTACACATGCACCTGCTCAGGGACCTGTGAGCTTCCCTTTCACCTTTCCACATTCCACTGGGACTTAGAGAGTCAATAGAGTCCGCCGGGCACTGTGGAAACGGGCTTGAATCCCACCACAGCCTTGGAGTCTCACTTTTCCCCATCTGTAAAATGGCAGTGATAGAAGTCCCTGCCCCATAGCATCTCGGGGAAGATGGCAGGTTGCGTGATGTAGAAAGCGCTTAGCTGACACTTAGCTCTCATAAATGTCATTATATATTTTTTTGTTCGCCCCCCCCCCAAAAAAGACTCCAAGGAAGAGTTTGATAATAGGCCAATTGACATGAAAAGAGTCCATACCATTTGATCCCGGAATTCTGGGATTCGAAATCTGTGGATACACTCAAATAGGGCCAATATTCGAGAAGGGTGGGCGGGAGGACCATAACGGTGGTTAAAATAGGAAGGTTTCTACACCAGTTGGCCAACAGCTGCTTCCCCGCGCCGGTCAATCCTGGGCCACCACCCAGGCTGCCTTGGCCTCTCCCCAGAACCATCGGGAACTTCCCAGCATCCGGTGATTGAAGGGTTAACTTGGGCTTCCCACCGGATCCCCACAGCCCTGCCCCCACCCCCACCGACTGCCAGCTGCCATCTCCTTGGTGTTGGCCAACGCCCTGACCTGCCACCACCTTGAAACTGCCTCCTCACAAACCCAAGGGTGTTTCCACGTTTCCTTTGCCTCTTTGCATGTTATTTGCTTCGTGGCACAAATCTGGAAGTGACCTAAATGCTTCGCTAAGTAAATTACGACGTGTCCCTCCTAATCAAATAGCATGCAGCCTTATAAAAAACGAGTCGGCTCTCGTGTGTAGAAAGTAAAGGCAGCCAGAGCAGCCAAGGTGGGTCACCTCTGGGTGTATATTGTGTAGTTCCCTTTGCGCAAAATAAATTGTACAGACGTGTATGGGTGACTCTACATAAAACATGCAATGCGCTTAAAATGACTCACATTGACCTTCAACTTGTCTCACGTGTCATTTTTCGGAAAAACAAAGTATCAACGGAACCAAGACTGTATCTCCCAATTTGGTGCTGGACGTCCAAGACTGCTGTCTCTCCCGCGTATGCACACAGGCTTACAGCCTTTATATTTGTAGCAATGCCTTGTGTGTAGAACATTCCAGTGTCTTTGAGGAACTGTGAGCAATCGTGACCTCCAGGGAGTAGAGCTGAGAGGCAGGTGATAAGCGTTCAGACCACTACTCCGTCTCCCTGGACCCTGAACCCTTTTTCACATTCGTGGCCCCGCGTACATGTTGCTATTGTTATTACATTGTTGTTGTCGTCTTGTAGAGGACAGACTCGGAACAGGCGCATTTGTTTTTGGCCACTCCGAGGGAGCAACTTGGCAGACAGGCCGCAAGGGACCCTGGGAGGCTGGGGTGTGCCCGGGAGGCACAGGGTTAATACCCCTTCCTGAGGAGCGAGGAGCCCGCTGCCCCAACCCTGCCATCCTGCAATTAGGCTAATTAAGCAGTAGTTTCACAAGGAGGTTGGAAATGTAATTGGTGGCAGACACCTGAGCTCTCCAAGGTAGATGCTAAGAGGCTTCTGGAAGGGTGGAGGCTCCCGCTGGGGGAGAGGCACGCCTTGCAGGGGCTTATCTGAGAGTATTCTCTTTCCAGACTTCAGAGACGATTGAAACAAACCAGACCCCTCCCCCCTTGTGTTCAAGGGGTGCAGCCGTGGATGCATCAGCGCAGAAAAGGAGTGAAAAACAAAGTAGGGGCTCTCTGTTTACTGACTTTTCCAAAGGGGGTTCCTCCACTCGTTGAGTGAAAAGGGGAGGTCTCTATTCGATGAATAAATACTGGATTCTTTCAGGATGGGAAGCCCTGCACCAGGCCGAGGCGATGGAAGGCTGAGCCTTCAAGGAGCTTCTGATGGAAGTGAGTCTGTTAAACTGGCTCAGCCATGGACCCTGGGGTGGCTCAGTGGGCTGAGCAGCCAACTCTTGATTTCGACTCAGATCATAATCTGACTGTTTGTGAGTTCGAGCCCCCAAATCGGGCTCTGAGCTGACAGTGCAGAACCTGCTTGGGATTCTCTCTCTCTCTCTCTCTCTCTCTCTCTCTCTCTCTCTCTCCGCCCCTCCCATGTTTGCATGCACATGCTCTCTTGCTCTCTCTCAAAATAAAGAAATAAACTTAAAAAAAAAGTGCACAAGCTATCTTACAACAGTCCCTAACATTTATTGAACGCCTGCTCTGTGCCAGGCCCAGATCTAAGGCTTCTCTTCCATGAATTCATTCAACCACACCTCCCAGTGAGACACACACTACCCTATTTCACGGAATCTAGGATATATATTTTTGGCTTTGTAACTAGAGTTAGCAGACAAAATACAGGACTTCAGTTAAATTGGAAATACAGATAAAAGTTGCATAATTGTTTAGTGTAGCTATGCACCAAGTAGCATGCCCCAGATGGGATAAATTTATCCTAAAACAATGTTCGGTTTTCTCTGGAATGCAAATTTAACTGGATGTCCCATACTTTACCTGGCCACTCGACTGATAACATTTCTGAAGTCCATATAACTCCTGTTTATAGTTAATAACATTTTTTCTTTCTTCCTGGTTCATAAAATAATGTTGCTTCTCAGTGGCTGCTCAGGTTGGTCGAAATGTGACATTGTTACCCCCGCTGACCGATGATCAGATTGAAGCTCTGACCGATGATCAGATTGAAGCTCACAGAAGCTAATTAACTTCTGCAAAGGCTCCACCTCCACAAAGCCAAGGGCACAGCCGGGATTTGAACCCAGGCTCTAGGAGCCGCCCCTAACTACCTGCGTCCCGTAGAGAGCCATGAGCGGCCTAATGTCAAAAGCAGCTAACACTGGATCCTTAGGAGCACTTCGTCACGTTTCCGATTTCTTTCTTTTTTGCCCCAAATTCCATAAGGCAGATTTTGATCCGTGCCTTTATTTATCTTGAGTTTATTTATTTTGAGAGAGAGAAAGAACATGAGTGGGGGAGGGACAGGGAGAGAATCCCAGGCATCTCCATGCTCAGTGCAGAGCCCAGCCCAGGAATCGATCCCATGAACAGTGAAATCATGACCTGAGCGGAAATTAAGAGCCACACACACTCAGGGCACTTGGGTGGTTCAGTTGGTTAAGCAGCCAACTTCGGCTCAGTTCACAATCTCATGGTTTGTCAGTTTGAGCCCCACATCAGGCTCTGAATGAGGGTGGAGCCTGCTTGGGATTCTCTCTCTCTCTCTCTGTCCCTCCCCTACTCGTGTTCTCAATTTCTCTCAAAATAAATAAATGAACATTTAAAAAACTTACAAAATGGAGCTGACAATAGAACCCACCTCTTAGAGCAGTTCTACGAGGTAAGTAAGCCCTGCAGGCTCCGTGCGCGGGGAAAACGTGCACCGTGGTTCTGGGCTTACTGATGGGCAAATACCCAGCATCTTCGCCCCTTGGCAAGTGCCTGCTTTGTTCGTGCACCGGAGGGAAAGCAGATAGATCGAGATGGTGTGTGTAGGATGGACAGAATTTTAGTATCCTGACGGATGCATTTGTTCGTTGAGTCATTCAGCAAACATTTCCCAGGAGCCTCCTGGTGCGAGGTTCCATGCTGAGCACTGGGAGCCTGAGGACAGAAAGACAGCTCTCCAGACTCCGCAGAGTCTCACCTCGAACTTGGACCGTGACTCGTAGCCTGTGGAGCTGGCTCACCTGGTCTACATGGGGTCTTTTTACAATCCGGAACAGTTGCAACATCGAAGGATAGAAATCTGCCCCCCTAATCCAGATTTCAGGTCTTTTCATTTTTAGAAAATCTTTATTTATTTTGAGAGCGAGAAGGAGAGAGCACGCAAGCGGAAGACAGGCAGAGAGAAAGGGAGAGAGAGAATCCAAGCAGGCTCCGTGCTCTCAGCACAGAGCCCAATGTGGGACTCGATCTCACCAAACTGTGAGATGGTGACCTGAGCCAAAATCAAGAGTCAGCTGCTTAACCGACAAAGACACCCAGGTGCCCCCAGTTCTCTTTAAAGATCAGGACCTTTGGCTTCACTGAGCCCTGGTCCCACATGGCAACCAACGGCCAGGCCTGAGCAGCACCGTGGGACCCAGGGGGCTCCGGTCCCCCTTTCCCGGTTGTTCATACCCAGCCCACTTGGTTCATTTTTTTTTAACCTTCTGTGGACACCACCCACCTTGGACATGTTTTGACCAGCAGACATGTCACCCTGGAGGCAGTGATGACCCTGGCCGGCTTCCCGGTGGTGGGACGCTGGAGCCAGGACCTGTCGGATGCTGGACAAGCCTTCGGGGCAGAGGGAGTCACTCGTGGGAAGCAGAGGCTCCATCCACGAGGATGCCACAGGCAGGTGACTTCCAAGGTTATAGCTTCCATGAGTGCCGGGCTCAGCGGCCATCAATCTGCACAAACAGGAAAATGGAAGGCATTAGAATCGCATCAGAAAATGTGCTTGAACTGAATTATGTGAGTTCTGGATGGAGCAGGAGGAGAAAAAGGGAGAGAAGATTTAATGAGGGCAGCTTGGGTCAGAATTATTTTGTCAGTGGGTGTAAGCCCAGGAGAGAGCCCGAGTTCCCTTGACGGCCCCTGGTTCCTTCCTACCTCTTGTGATAGGAACATTTAGCCTCCCTGAGTGTGATGCTGGAGAAGGTTCGGAAAATTTGAATGAGGCGGCCCTGTGACACGAGCCACCTTCTCCATCGAGTACTAAACAGAAGGAATCACGAAGTTGCACAGAATTAGGGACAAAATGGCGGCGTCAGACATTGGGATCGTACCTCTGTGGTTGTTTGTTGTCAAAGTCCCGGAGAGTAAGCAGGGTGCCCCAGGAAGGGGTGTGTGTAAGTTTCCCTGAAGGGGCGCCCAGGATGAGTTAGTTACTTGAAGGACCCTGATGGGGAACTCATTTGCCAGTGGTGGGCACTTTAGTTCTTCAGGCCTTGTTCTGGAATTCTACACCAGAGGGTTTGCCAGAAAGGGATGCTGGTGGGAATTTTCCCTGGTGACTCGAGTCAGGCTGGAGACACAATGGGTTAGAAATACCGCACGGACCCCGCTCCCCTTGCCTGGCATAAGCCTCCAGCATGCCCTACCCGTTACGACTTCTAGAGCAGGGCTAGAGGTGTTTATTCCCTTTGTTTTTAATATAATTTAATTGTAAGTTTGCATGACTTAATTTTTACTAATGGCTGTGTCTAATGACTTACACAACTCCTGGCAAGTTGACGGTCAGCCCTCTCGAGCCTGTGCGGGCAGCTCCTGCCCAGCCCAGCGCGAGCCTGGGCCTTTCCACCTCTCCCTGGCCTACTTAGCCCCTACACAGCCTTCCCGGATGGCAGCCAAGCAGCATTTGGTCAGAGAACTCTCCATGCATTCTGCCACAAGCCCCGTCACACTGCGGGAGCTAATTACACATGTGATTACTGTTCTCTTGTTCTTGACCCTTAACAGCATCAGCGCCGTGAAAGCAGAGTCCTGGTCTACCCCGTCTCCCATGCCCCTTGGAGGGCCTGGCACACCGTAGGTGCCCAAATAATGTTATTTAAGGAATGAATGAATGTTGAATGGATGAATGGAAGAATGAATAAAATATTTCCATTAAGGCTTTCTCTACCTTTTAAATGAACAATTTTGGTTGATACTATACAGAAATTAAGTAAAATTTTGTGCCCAAAGAGTGAATCATTTATTAAATAAATGGCCTGCTTCTCAGCTCTTTGCAAGATCTCAATCTTTTTTTTATTTTTGAGAGAGACAGAGAGAGAGAGAGAGAGAGACAGACAGAGCACAAGAGGTGGAGAGGCAGAGAGAGAGGGAGACACAGAATCCGAAGCAGGCTCCAGGCTCTGAGCTGTCAGCACAGAGCCCAATGCGGGGCTCAAACCCACAAACCATGAGATCATGACCTGAGCTAAAGTTGGACACTTAGCCGACTGAGCCCCCCAGGCACCCCAAGAGCTCGATCTTTTTATGCACCACAAACCCCACCTCTAGGGAGGCCTGTGACCTCCTTCTCAGAACTGTTTTTAAATGTGTAAAGAATGTATAAGCTTGCAACCAAAACCAAATGTATTAAAGTGTAGTTATCAAAACATTTTTAAAACAAATGTGTAATATGGTAATATATGTGTTTGTTTCATTAATGCACTAAATGACAGGATCCAGTAGGAAGTCTAATAACTGTAATTTTTTCATCTTTTCTTTATTTTTAATTTGTTTACTTGTTTTGAGATAGAGAACGTAAGCAGGGATGGGGTAAAGAGGGAGAGAGAGAATCCTAAGCAGGCTCCGCACTGTCAGCATAGGGCACGATGTGGGACTCGAACCCACGAACTGTGAGATCATGACCTGAGCCACAATCAAGAGTCAGAAGCTCAACCGACTGAGCCCCCCAGGCTCCTCTGATAACTGTAGTTTTGAAATAGCAATGACTATAAATGCTACTTTGAATTATCTATAACACTAATAGGATATGAAAGTATCTGACTTCTACTGGTAACAAAGTTTCAAGTCCTGCTAATACTAGTGAGCTTAGCCTACATTCCGAGTGAGAAAAATGATAGCATTCAGGTTAGTGTGTATCCTGAATTCTACTCAAGGATCCCTCGGAGAGTCCACAGACCCCGGCTTAACGGTTCCGGTGGAGAGACCACAGGCTCAAGGAGACACAGATCAAAGACCTCTGCACCAGAAAGACACCATGCAGATGAAGAGCCAGGATTTGGTGTCAGCCGTTCCCAGACTCAGATTTCTAGGTCTGCCTCTTACATGCTGTGTGACTACGGACAAGTTCCTTAACCACTCTGAGCCGGAGTGTCCTCATCTGTAAAATGGGGCTGATGACAGCCAACTCCAAGGAATGTTTTAATTTAATTCAGGTCCTGGTGCACAGCTACTCTATATGTTGTGCTCACCACAGATGCAGCTGCCAGCTGTCACCATGCAGCTATGACAATGACCATATTCCCTACGCTGCACCTTTTCTTCCCGTGACTTATCCATTTCCAAGTAATGTTTTGATACTTAAAGGACGCAGAACTACGCATATAACTGAGACTCAGAAAACAATAGCTACTATTTCTATATCACAATGCCCGTGCTTTTTGACCTGCGAAGGCCCAGTGCTTTTAAAAGACTCAAAGTGGCTCCTTGGGGACGTGAGGTCCCATGCCAGGGACTGCTGAGACTTAAAAACTGTGACATGGAACAGAACAGAAGACTCATTTATCTCCAATGGATTCTCCTAAGAGGACTTTGATTTTCTTAGCAGAAAAGCACTTTGATTGGTGTGCACAGGGTTGAACAGCCCAAGAGAAATGCACACTAGCGTTGAAGGCTTGCTGACCACAGCCACCTTCCAGATCCTGCCCCCAGATGCGGACTTGGTGACCCTGCAGCCCAGGACTGTCCCAGTTAATGCTCGAAGTCCCCACAGGATTACTGGTAGCATCCTTGCTGCTCAGAAAAGCATCCCAGTTTGGACAGTCGGGAGATGGCCACTGTGGGCCATTGCAAGCACCCTTCTCTCCCCACTCCCAAGGCCACCGTGAGGGCCTTCAGAGGGGCAGGCCACAGGACATCTGCTTTTCCCTCGGCAGCATTCAGAACAGAAGCTTGGAGCCCACGGAGGCTGGTCCTTTCCTTCCGGGGCTCTGCCATCATTCCTGCAATGGCTTTGGAGACAAAGAAGCTGGGAAAGCAGTTGAAGGACTGTCTGTCCCCTTTGCCTGAGGCAGACAGGTCTTCCGAGACGCAAGGTCAAGGTCGTTGGTGCGGGAACGGGGCCAGTCCCTGGCAGGGCGGGGCCTCTGGTGGAGCTGGAGTCCAACCCTGACTCGACCACTTAGCATTTGCGGGACCCTGGACACGTCGTGTTTTCACTCTGGGCCTCGTTCTCCTCATGTGCCAGTGGGGATGCTGAGGACCACGCCAGATAACATTTTCTTAGTGCATCAGGGGAAGGACTACATAACAGCCCCTCAATCCCACTTAAAACCAAACCCAAAGGCCTTATCGTAGCTCAGGACGTCCTATACAACCTGGGTGTGGGACGACGGGGTCCTCTGTCTCCTGCCTCTCTCTGCTGTGGGCAGTGGCCTTCCCGCTCTTCCTGGCACTCTCGGCTCCTTCCTGCTCTGGGCCTTCGCACTTGCTGTTCCCCGTGCCTGGGATGCTGTTCCCCGTGCCTGGGATGCTCCTCCCCCGACGCTCATCACGCTCAGCCTCTGCACAAATGGTATCCCCTCAGGCAGGCCTTCCCTGGTCACACCACCTCCAAGGGCTCCTCCCTCCTACCAGTGTCTATTTCTTTGCTCTGCTGTGCTTTATCCTCCCAGCATTGGTCACTCCCTGAGACTATGTGATATATCAGTACATTTAGTTGTTTATTGCCCGGGGTCTCCGTTCGTTTCTAAAAGAAGCAGGGATTTGATTTTAATGGCCAAACCCATGTCCCCCTGAATGGTGCTGGGCACAGTACAAGGGCTACTCAGTACCTTCTGGAAGAAATGAAAACGTCATACACAGTGACAGTGCCCTCTGAGCTCAGGAAATGCCATCAGGGCCACAGGCCCACCCAGTGTGGTCCGCCAGCCTGTGAGGGTTGATTGTTAAATTTTCAGGGATTTCTCGAGCTGGCTGTTAAACACAACTTTTAAAAAATTAAATTCTACAGGGGAGCCTGGGTGGCTCAGTAGGTTAAGCCTCCGACTTCGGCTCAGGTCAGATCTCACGTTTGTGGGTTCAAGCCCCGTGTCAGGCTCTGTGCTGCCAGCTAGCTCAGAGCCTGGAGCCTGCTTCTGGTTCTGTGTCTCCTTCTCTCTCTGCCCCTCCCCCTCTCATGCTCTGTCTCTCTCTCTGTATCAAAAATAAATAAAACATTTTAAAAAATTAAAAAAACATTAAAGTCTACAGGGGCGCCTGGGTGGCGCCGTCGGTTAAGCATTGGACTCTTGATTTCTTCTCTGGTCCTGATCTCACGGGCTCCTGAGTTCGAACTCTGCATCGGGCTCTGTGCTGACAGTACAGAGCCTGCTTGGGATTCTCGCTCTCCCTCTCTCTCTGCCCCTTCCCTGCTCACGCTCTTGCTCTCGTTCTCTCAAAGTAAATAAATAAACCTTAAATAAATAAATAAAACAAAACACAAAGGATATGCTACATGAAATAAGCCAAACACAAAAGAAGGAATGTGTGTGGTGCCATTTCTATGAGGTACATAGAATCAGTAAATTCACAGACACAGGAAAAGCCAAGTTTCCCAGGGATGGGGGGGGGGGGGGGGAAGGGAATGGAGAGTTAATGTCTAATGGTCACGGAGTTTCTGTTTGGAATGACAAAAAAGTTCTGGAAGTCGCGGTGATGGCCATGCAGCACTGTAAATGTACTTAAGGCCACCGACATGCATATGTTAGAAAGGCTAAAATGATACTTTCTATGTATACTTTACCACAGGTGCTGATATACGTATACATACATGCATATATTTAACTTAAAACAAAGTGATCAATACTCACCATTCATCACACTCATGACTTCCCTAGAGCGTGCGTCTGCTCTTGAGTCTGGCGCCTTAGCCTGCTCGGCCATCCTGACACCTGCGCCTGCTCTTGAGATGACTTACATGTATGGTGGCCATAGTAGGTGACGGTGTTAATGCACCTCTCCTCCCAAGGTCACGTTCAGCGGCTGACACCCAGCTGGCATGATGCGGAGAGGGGCAGCCCAGCTGAGTCCAGTCAACCCTCAGAATCATGAAGGAGACAAGGTATTCTTTTTTTTAATTTTTTAAATGTTCATTTATATTTGAGAGAGCATGCACACGCGCACACAGGTGGGGGAAGGGCAGAGAGAGAGGGAGACAATCCAAAGCAGGCTCCAGGCTCCCAGCTGTCAGCACAGAGCCCGATGCAGGGCTCGAACCCATGAACGGTGAGATCATGACCTGAGCCGAAGCCGGATGCTTAACTGACTGAGCCACCCAGGCGCCCTCATAGGCTATTCATGTAAGTCACTACATTTGATGTTGTTTTTTAATCAGTAATACCCAGAACAACTGTTTGCCTTTAAGCTGCTATATGAAAGAAAAATAATTTCACACCATGTCTACACCATGAAAATTGCTGGTTTTCTTGCATCCAAACTGAAACCTTACAAATTGAGGTTGGACAAGAGCAAGCATTACCAAGCGATTTAGAAACCTAGATTTTCATCCTTAACAGGCTACGTGATGTTGACTGTCCTCTTTCTCTCTGGACGCCAGGGTCCTTGTCTGTAAAATAAGATTCATTCATTTAAAAAATTTTTGCTAAATGCCACTGTGTAGGGCACTGCAGAGCTTTCCTTTCCTAATGAGGCTTATAGTGTAGCGGGGTCAAACAGTCAAGACAAAGACCAAGAAATGGGACGCCTGGGTGGCTCAGGTGGTTAAGCGGCCGACTTCGGCTCAGGTCAAGATCTCATGGTTCGTGAGTTCGAGCCCCGCAACGGGTTCTGTGCTGACAGCTCAGAGCCTGGAGCCTGCTTCAGATTCTATGTCTCCTCTCTCTGACCTTCCCTTGCTCACGCTCTGTCTCTCTGTCTCTCAAAAATAAATTAACTTAAAAAAAAAAAAAAAAAGACCGAGACCAAGAAATAAGCCACTGAGGGGCACCCGGCTCAGCCAGTAGAGCATGGGACTCTTGATCTTGGTGTCATGAGTTCAAGCCTTGTGCTGGGCATACGGCTTACTTAAAAAAAAAAAAGCCATTGAAATAACACTGGAAAAGTGCATGAAGAAGAAAACAGAACTGGAGGAAATAAGAAAGCAGTGGAGCAGAAGGAGGGCCAAAGAGGCCTCTTTAGGGAGGTGATATTTGAGCATCAATCTGAATATAAGGACCTAAGAGATGAGAGGTACAGACAGAGGCAACAGCAAAAGAGCAAAGAACTAATTTTGCACAGTTAGGAAGCAGCCAGAAGGCTAGCTCCCATGGATGGAGCTATATGAGTAGGTGTAAGAGTGGTAGGAGATGAATTCAGAGGTAGAAGGGCCAGAATTAAGCTCAAGGAAAGCCTGGTCCATAGAGGCCTTGTGTCATGGGCCACTGTTGACTTTGATCAGTGATTTCCAACTTTGGGCCATAGTCCCAGCGATGATGGAAGTGGATGAATTTGCAAAGATAGGAAATTACTATAAAGATCCCAGGATTTGGAATGCATGCAAGAGCATGTCTGTCAAGTAAATAAATGCATCTGGTATTTTGTATACCGCCAGCTTTGAAAGGAATTGGCACTGCTATTGTAATTTCCAGAAATACAAACCCACTGCAAAAGCACTTGAGAATTTATAATTATGCATTTGCCATTATGTTTTTCTCGATCAATGAAAATGAAGAGCTCAACTCTATCATGTGACTATGAACTGTCTGGTGGGGAAAAAAAGAAGGTGCTCCTATTCTTACCTGGAAGGACAAATTGTGAGAATGTCCAGACCCTTCTCTTACTAAAATCATAGAAGATTCTGCTACAGGAAAATGGGTTGAGGCAAAAAGAGCACATGGTACTTTAAGAAAAAATAAAAAAACATTGTTATTACTGTAGCAATAATTTATCGAGTACCTACTATCAGCGAGGTATTGTTAGGTTTCCATTCAGTTACTAGTCTGATCTCCAGAACGGTTGTGTAAAATAAGCATGACAATGCAAGGTATCTTTAGGTTCAGAAACGTTTACTAAATTGACCATGTTCACACAAGTGAATGGGAGAGAATAGAAATGTGTCAGTTAGGTATAGCTGTGTGATGTGTATCACCCTGAAACTCAATGGCTTAAAATAATAAATATTTCTTATTGTTTATGTATCTACGGATTTAGCCAAGGGGTTCTTCTCTTCACAGCTGAACTCACTCATGCTTCTCTCATCAGCCATGGGTCGAGTGGGCAGTCCTACCCGTGGAGAAAAGGTTCTCTCGCCTGTTAGGGTATCTGCCAGTGTAGACAGTCCATGGGGCCTCTGCTGGGAGGGACGGCTGAGCTCTGCTCCATGCAGTGTCTCATCCCCCAGGAGGGCTGTGCCCGGCTTGTGCATATAGTGGTAGCAGGTTTCCAAAATATGCACAGGATGGATGAGGCCTCCAGAGGCACAGACAGCGTATCACAACAGCATCTGGTTGGTCAAAGCCAGACATGAGGGGGCGCCTGGGTGGCTCTGTCGGTTCAACGTCTGACTTTGGCTCAGGTCATTAGACAGAGCCCTGTATCAAGCCTCTGCACAAGTAGGATTCTCTCTCTCTCTCTCTCCCCCTCCCCAACTTATGCTCTCTCTCTTTCTCTCTCAAAATAAATAAACAAACGTAAAAAAATAAAGCAAGACATGAATCCAACTGATATTCAAGGAGTGGCAGACTACCCCATGAGGAAGGGTATCACCGAAATGATATTGCAAAGGGTATAGATATCGGGAGGGGTAAAGAGATACAGCACTTTCTGGCAATCGATCTGCCCAGACAAAGAAAACAAGCTATGTGTTAATAAAGAGCAGGTAATGAGGCACACAATTTGATCGGGAACCTCAAAACCAGGTAAGCCCCTCCCCCCACTTTGAGAAGAGTTGGCAGTTTCTTTTTTTTTTCCTTCAAGTATTTGTTTTAAATTTATTTATTCTGAGAGAGAAAGAGTGAGCAGGAGCGGGGCAGAGAGAGAGAGAATCCCAAGCAGGCTCCGTGCTGTTCGCACAGAGCCCACCGCAGGGCTCAAGCCCATGAACCGTGAGATCATGACCTGAACTGAAATCAAGAGCCCGAGTCTTAACCGACTGAGCCACCCGGGCGCCCAGCAGTTTCTTATACATGCATCACACACACCTACTCTATGACCCAGCAGTTCAGTTCCCAGGTCTCTCCCCAAGGAAAATAAACATGCATGCCCCCC
>PISW01013788.1:0-24392 GCA_004023785.1 Mungos mungo
TATTTACAGTGCTGGGTCACAGGATGCGAAAGGGACCCCTTGACCTCTGTCCGTCCTGTCTCGGTGCAGGAGGCAGTTCGGTGTCAGTGAGTCCTCGGAGTTCTGCTCCTCCCTTTCGGATGAAGGGTGGGAGGAGGCTGGGGCAGGCGTTTTCAGCGGCCCACAGGGCCCGGCGTCCATCCACACGCACTATCCTCTTTCCTGGCCATTTTGACGAGGGATACTATTTTTACAAGTATCACAGTGATATGCTGCTTTCCTTCAGTATGTTCATTTCGGTTAAACATAAACGGAGTCTGTTTAAAGGAAAACATTAAGTAAACAATAGTGCAGGTGGTGCGTAAACACAGCAAACATCCCGATGCTTGTCCTGGAACCACTTTGTGGGGTTGGGAGACCTGGCTCAGACTCTTTCAGTGGTGTGACCTTGGACTTCTGCACCTCATTTTCTTTATCTGTAAAACAGGCTGCAGAATACCTCGTTGGGAGGGTTGCTCTGAGGAGCAAATGCGATAATGCATGGAAAGTACTTAACACAGGGCTAGGCACACAGTAGGAACTTGATAACTGCGTTCCTCGATGATTTGGTTTCCAGCAGGGGTGGGTAGGGGCCATAGAGTCCAAGCCAGAGCCCAGGGGACCACGCCCCTTGGGGGTGGAGGGAGAAGGCAGTGGGATGCCTGAGGAATGGCGTAGAGGGACCAGGGAACCTAGAGGGCATGACCCAACCTGTAGCTCAAGGGCAGGGGTGGGGCAGGGGCGCCAGTGCATCATGCTTGGCTCCTGGCAGGGAGCTGGGGGCTCTGTACTGTGTTTCTCCTCCACACTGAAGAGGCCTCTTACCCCGGCCCTGCCACTCCAATTTCCCTGCTTTCAAGGTTTTAATTCACAGTTACAAGTGTTCCTAATAAGATCCTGGCAATGTTAACCTTGGAGGTTCCTAGCCTGGGAGGCCCCATTTTCTGCTGAAGTTCAATATTAACACACCAGTGAGAACGATCGCAGTCTCCGCTGGGAGCCAGGGGGCTCCAGCTGATGAGAATTACAGTCGGTCTCCAACTTGCAGGCAAGAGGGGGGCACCTGGAAGATTTTAATGAGCTTTCCATTCCTTCCTTCCTGTCCCTTCCTCTCCCTCCTGTCTCCCCTCCTTCCCTTCCTTCCACAGGTATTTATGGAGGGCATACTGAGTGCTAACATTTTCATCTTTGCCAAAACCAGGAGTGCCTCCTTCTCTGGCAGAGGCCTAATTTCGGTTTTTTAAACACTAACAGAAGGAGAAATTCTAGAATCCGTGTCAGCTGGATCAATCAAATAATTCTTCTCTTGTTCATCTTCTTCCAGTATTTACACAACATTCAGGTCACACACACACACACACACACACACACACACACACACTGCTTTGAGTTGTCTGCCTGTGTGAATTAATCTTGTTGGTCTGTTTGCTTAGTTTTCAACCTTCAGGCAGGAGAGCCAGCTTCCCACCTTCCCCTGGGCAGCCTTGAGCCTGACTGCCCAGCCAGGCTGGCTCCTTACCTTGCTCCACGCCCACCCAGCCCTGCGGGTTCCAAGCCTTTGTGCGCCCTCTGGGGTGCGCTTTCCTCTTCTTCTCTTTCTGAGACAGCCCTGGCCCTCCTATCTCTATGAAACCCTCCTGACACTTTCCATTCTTTCCTGCTCTGAGACGCCCCCAAACCCACCACGGGCCTCAGGCTGTGAACAGCGTTATTCCCAGTGCGGATGCTGACTCGAAGCAGCCAGGCCCTGGCCGTGTGCTCCTTGTCTGGCTCCGAGCTTTCCATGCACGAGCTCAAAACCCTCCTGTGGAGGCAGGTGCTCTACTGACCCCATTTTGGGAGCAGGAGGGTAAGAGGTCTGTTCAAGGTCACGGAGTGTGGAAGAAATAGAGCCAGGGCGGGGACAGAGGGGCTCTGGGGCCCCACACTATGAAACGCTCGTCTCCCACCTGGCCCTCCTTCCTCATGGTGCCGGCTTGGGGGAGCTGAAGATGCTCGGGGTGTCTGTGCGCCTCGGCTGCCCTGCCCGGTACTGGGTTTCCGTGCTGGGGGTGGAGTTGATGTGGACATGCCTGGTAGGCTTAAGTAGGTGTTGCCACACCTAGACTGGAGCTGCTACTGTCGTGGGGGCCGTGTCTCGGCGCGAAGCCCCTCCCGGATCGCCTGAGCACCCGCTTCTGTCACTGGAACGCTGTCCTGCCTACGCTTTAATTTCAAGCATTTGTTTATGTTCGCTTTGCTTTATTCCCCGAAGGATTTGAGGTGACCAGTAAGAAAGCATTCCCCGAGGTCATAATAAAACATAATTAAGAACAACATGTACTGTCCACAGCACGTCACGATATTTCTTGCATCTGATGGTCCTTCGTGGACCAGATTATCCTTACTTCCCCAATCCTTCTGTTTAGAAAGGCCACGCTCCTTACCTAATCTGAGTAAAAACACTGCTTTGTGACCTCTGGGTTTAAACGTAAAGGTTCAAGACTTTTCTTGGGGTCCCCTCCAGGGTATGACTGTCAGTAGATTTCACTTCCCAGAGTTCGCTAATTTGAAAGAGGTGGGTCACCATCAGCCTTCTTAATGTTCATCTCCTGTTCTTGATTGGTGGTCTTCGGCCAATGAGGTGGCCTCGCCCTCTGGCCGTAACCCATGGCTTTCCAGGCACGACGAGAATGTTACGGAAAGGGGCAACGTCTCCACTCTCGCAGGGAATTCGCTTGGGTCCAGAGGCTGCCCCAAGGAGGGCCGTGGCCCAGGCGCAGCTGTACTGCTCTGCCGAGTCCCGTGGGCGCCAGTGCATCCGGGGTCCCACAGACCACGGAGAATGATCCAGTGCTCCGTTTGCTTTCCTTGTCTTTTTTTTTTATGTTTATTTATTATTATTATTTTTTGTTTTTGAGAAAGAGGGAGGAAGGGACAGAGAGAGAAGGAGACACAGACACTGAAGCAGGCTCTAGGCTCTGAACCGTCAGAGCCCGACACAGGGCTGACCTTACAAACCCTGAGTTCGTGACCAGAGCTGAAGTTGGAAGCTCAACTGACTGAGCCACCCAGGAGCCCCACTTTCCTTGTTTTGAGGAAATATTGTTATGGGTTGGGTTTGTGAGCCTCAGGCCTTGAAGGATTAGGGGAAGGTTTTCGTGGGGGTTCTGAGTTCTCCTTGCTGGGAGGCCATGAGGCCCTGTTGAGGCCTCGGGATGAGTCTATGTGAATACACACAGAAGGCCATTTGCTGGATATGTGGCCGGCCATTCCATGAGAACTGGGTTGGACAGTGACAAAGGATGGGACTTGCAAAGGGTGTGGCTCCTAAGTTTGGTTTGTTTTTGACCAGCTCTGTGGCTTCGGCCGGCACCTGTCCCCTGAGCATCTGGAGCAGGACTCACAGCACCTGCTGGCAGACATATTTGAGGATGATGGGGGACGGTGTCCACAAGAGGCCCGGCACCACTAGGAGCCCAGCACCACTGTTCTTTCCTTACGTCTGCTCACTTGCAAGAGCGGTGTGGACAAGACATTCTTGGATGATTCCTCCTGTTCCGGGGCTGCAAGGAGCAGGCGGAGCTGGGCCTGGTGTGTCTTAGGGGGTCTGCACTGATGAGGTCCCTGCCCTCGGGGAGTTCAGCTCCTACAGGTAGATATACAGGCAGACTGGTAGACTCACAAACACGCAAACAGGTGGCTGTAGCAGGGAACGGAGGGAGGACACCCCGGGCCTGGGCCGGCTCTGAGGGAAGGGGCCTGGCCACTCTGTGGGCGGTGGTGGTGGTGGTTAAGGACGTGGAGTCAGCCAGGGGAAGCAGGTCGGAGGGAGCATGGCAGGCAGAGCTAAGGCCTGGAGGAGTAGACCAATAGTAGAACAACACAGTTTTGGGGATGATTCAAGGACTTAGGTGTATCTGGAGCATGACATTTTTTAAATCAGGGAGCTGTGTGAGAGGGGCTGGATTTGTAGGAAAGGGCAAGATTATAAAAGGCCTTGGTCCATATCATCTGAGCTCCCACTGCCCTCGCGAGTCCGGGCCTCCCCAATCCTGGCTCAGAGCTCTGGGCTGTGAACGGGGTCTTCAGTGGCCGGTGGAGCCCTTCATTGCCCTAATCCCTAGATGGGGTCCTGTCACACTGCTGCTGAGGACCCTTGCATGGCTCCTCACTGCCCTCTTGAAACGTCCACACTTTTTGCCTGTTCTTCGTGGCCTTGTGTGTTCTGATCACATGCACCCACCCCAGCTGCACGCCTCTTCATTCCTCTTTCAAACCTCTTCCTCCCTGTTTCACTCCTACTCTCTTCTCACTGCCTTTCACCTGATTCTTACACATCCTTCGGGGCTCAGCTCAGGCTTTGCCTCCTCCAGGAAGCCCTCTCTGACTCCTTCGGAGTCCCATGGCCCCTGTGCTTCCCCATCTCAGCATATTTCACACTCGACTGGCTGGCTGGCTCCCCCACCAGGCTGTCAGCAATTTGGGGGCACGGGCAGGTCTCTACAATTTCCTCTACCCCTAGGCTCTAGCATAGTGCCTGGCACTTAGTAGGTGCTCGTTAATCATTTCTGCATGAATGAATGATTGAGTGAATTAATAAAGGCCTTTGCTTCTTTCCTGGCGAGGCACTCCCTTTCCCGACCCCGCCTGGGGCCCTGCCAGTTTAGATCACTGCTTTAGAGATTCTGGAGCTAAGACTTGACTGCTTAGGTTCTCCACATATTCTTATTCTGGCTTCTCATTCCACTGCCTGGTGCACATAGTGCTCTGTATCTGTGAGCCCACCCACCCACTCTGTTCTGATGCTGGAGACCCTCTGATTCTTCAATAGGAAGACTTTGAATCTCTCTGGACACAGCCATTTCAGAAGTGTGGTTCAAAGCTTCTTGAAAAAGAGACGCCGCGGCTTTGATATCTCTGTTAGTGCTTCCGTGGGGGAGACAGGCTGGCTCGCTGGGGTTGCCTGGGCCCGAGGACAGGAGAGGCAGCGCCCCTGTGGAATCCTGGGACGTGTGGGGGGCTGTGGGGCCCATCTGCCCGGAGCGAGGGGACAAGGGGCCACCCCTTCCATCCAGCCCCATCCACTGCCTGCCTTGGCCAGTGGGCTCTTTCCTCTCAAGCGGATGCTGAAGCTTCTGCACTGACCCTGCATCTGCAGGGCCCTCACACCCATTCCTCAGACGCGCTGACTATCTTCCAGCTGCCCCCTTCACTGGAAATTGCCCTTGGCCATGGGAAACTGCCTCACCCCAGGTGCAGCCCATCCCATTAGCTAATGCCGGGCCGATGGAGGAAGGGGTGAGCTCTGAAGGGCTGTTCCCTCTGGCCTCACACTGGGACAACTCCAAGGGTCCATTCTGGCTCCAACGTTCCCCTGGAATCAGCCGAGGCCTCAGTGGCCACAGTGTAACTGCCTACGTTGTGGTCAGCTTCTCCCTTCCTAGCTACCCTCATGTGTCCTGGGCCCACTCGGCAATAAACATTCTTTCCTGTGTCCGGGAAATGCAGTCTTAGACACCCCCTCCTCTGTTGGTTAGGAGGCGCCTCCTGGCTGCCAGCTAGAGAGGAGCGATCAAGGGGTGTGGGTCACGAGACGGCACAGGAAGGACCGTCTGACAAGGCTGTGGCCAGAGCCCTGCCTCCCTCTCCTTGCCCCAGACCGGGTTCCTGCAGGCTCTACCGCAGCCTGGCCACAGGCCCAGCCCCATGAGCTTTGGGGTTTATCTCTGGCCTGGGATTTTGCCTGAGAGAGGGTCACATGCAAGGCTTGTTATGAGCTGGGTGAGCATGTGACAGCCTTTGGTAAAAGCTGGTTTGGGTGACTCAGCTTGGCCATCAAGACTGCAGGGAGTTCCTAGATCCCACCAACAAATCCAGGATGGCCACAGGGACAAGAATGGCCGTCCTATTTCTTCCTGTTCTCACAGTGCCACAGACTGAATGTTTGTGTCCTCTCCAGAGTCCTGTGTTGAACCTAATCCCCAAAGTGGGGGTGTATTTGGAGGTGGGGACTTTGGGAGGTGACTGGGTTGTGAGGGTGGAGCTTGTGCACGGGATTGGTGTCCTTACAGAAGAGATCCCCGCTCCCCCAAGAGCTCCCTCACCCCTTCCACCACATGAGGACACAGAGAGGACTGTCTAAGGACCGAAAGTGGGTCTTGATCTTGGACTTCAGCACTGTGAGGAAGAAATTCCAATTACATTTATGAGCCACTCGGTCTCCAGTGCCTTTGCTGATCTTACCAGGAGCTCATGGATGCAGAAAGCATAGGAGAGTTTCCTAACGTCACTTATGTTTGTCGCTGCTGCTATCACAAATCATGACAAACTTAGTGGCTTAGAACCACACAGATTCACTACCTTGACCCAAGAAATACAAAATAGGTCTTGCTGGGCCAAAATCACGGTGCTGGCAGGACCTTTCAGGAGGCACCGGCGGGTGGGAATCCATTTCCTTGCCGTTTCTGGCTTTTGGGGCCTCCTGCATTCCTTGGCTGGTGGCCCCCCTTTCCATCTTCAAGGCCGGCAACAGCCAGGTGAGTCTTGTTCACATCACGTGGCTCCTCAGCTAACTCCTCTCCTGCCACGTTATAAGGATCCTTATGATTCCGTTGGTCCCACCTGGCTGGTCCGGGCTTATCTCCCCGTGTCGGCATCAGCTCGTTAGCGCCCAAACCCACCTGCAGTCATTATCCCATCTGTGACCTTAACTGTCTGTTCCCAGGAGACCTAGTATGTTCTCAGGTTCTGCGGATTAGGAGGCGGCCATCTTTGAGGGCCATCCTTCTGCCTACCGTGTCGTCGTCCCTGTGGGGACTGGACATCAGCACACCCTTTACCGGCTCTCTTATTTCTCTCTGTGTCACCTTCCTGCGTGTCGGCACCGTCCATGCACACCATTTGCACTTGAAACCTTGTCTCAGGGCTTTCTGGGGGAGGGGTGTCAAACTAATACACTCAGCGAAGATTTCAGAGTGAAAGCCCAGCACGAAGGTAACGTGACCCTGGGCTACCAAGAGGCAAGCCTGAGGGCAGCGAGTTGTGAGAGGGCTGCTCCCCGTCGGGGCTTGTGGGTGTGAGCAGGCTTCCGGTCCCGCAGAAGGACACACGGGGGTGGAGGCGACCTCCACCCCCCACCCATTCGTCTCTTTCTGCCCCCAGGTCTCCTTGCTTCTGCCACGTAACAGGTGTCACGGTGCTAATGAATGACTCATTCTCCTCACTTAGCAAATTTCAATTTTAAGTAATTGCTTGAATCAAGATTATTTATTGGATCCTTAATACACTTCAGACTTGAAGCTGGTTTTGATTAGTCTCCATCATTATGAGAACTGAAAATTCGTTTTCCTTTTGGTGGAGGTTTTCCTCAATAGTGACACGGTTGCTAACAAATACTCTTAGAGGCCTTACCAACGTGGAGCGCATTCTGGACCTTTCCCTCAGGATTACTCCTTTGCTGTCTTAAGGGAGGCTTTCCTTGTCACAGCCCTTGCCAAGGCCGGGCACTCGCTAGCTGACTGGATGCTTCCTCCACTGCAAAACAGGCCCCCCATTCCCTCTGTGGGGGGGCGGGGAGCCTGGGACAGGACGCCTCTGTCCGGCTGCCTCAGGAGCCATAACCAGTGCGCTCCCGGCCTGGGGCCACGAGATCCTGACTCTGCCCCCCAGCGCCTCCTGGTGCGAGTGAGCTCACCTGTGGACCCTGGGTGAGCCTCCCGGAGGACTGGCCCTGGACCGTGTCCTTTATGAAGCGCTCCGCCACTCAGCTGCTGTGGCTCCTGCTTAAACACCGCTCGAGTCAATCCGTCAAGAGGGGATTATATTTTTCATACCCGCGGGATGTTGGAGTATTTTGAAAAGAACAAGCCCTCATATTTGCGACAAGCCTCACTGAGGCGGAACAGCTCATTTTATAGATGTCTGCCTCTGAGATATTATTTACCTAGTTAAAGAAGAATCACAACAAACACCGGGTGCCGCCCTGGCCCCATTGTTTGCAAGTCTCGGAGGCTCCAGTGGAGAAGTGGAGGCCGGGGAGCACCAAGGACACAGATAACAGGGGCCCTTGGTGACCCACCTCCAATGGGCAGTGGACACGGCTTTGAGGAAGCCGCCTGGGTGCCATCGGTTGGAGGTGAGTCAGGGCCCTCCAGCCAGGTGTGAGGAGCTCCAGGGCGCCGTGGGGGGGGGGGGGCCACTTCCTTCCCCAACCCCGTCCACCAGCCCCGCATTGGGAGGGACTGTTCCCTCCCCTGGGTGATAGCAGAGGCCCTTACAATGTGTGGATTTTTGTTTTCAAAAACACACCGTGAATCGTCCTGAAGAAGATTTTTGTTTAACACGAGGCTGGGGAGATGGTTCCTCTTTATTAAAACATAATACACAACAGAGCCCGCCTCACTCTGTATTACCAGCATCCGCCTGCGGGCAAGGGTGAGGCGAAGGGGATTTTATTTTATTTATTAAAGGAAACACGTTTCCTACCTGTTTCTCAGCTTCAGGAGCAGATACCCCGACGAATGACTGAGTCCCAGGAAACGAGAATGTGGTCTGGGGGTGGGGGGGAGGAAACCAGCCCACTCTGTTCCGGCGATCAGATCATTCCATCCCCCCGAGGGCCGGGCCACGTGGGTACTGTTCTCTGCGTCTGGCACTTTGCAGGTGCTCAGTAGCTATTTTGTGAACAGATGAATGAATGATCTCATTCAGTCCCCCAACAACCTTCTCTGGCAGGCACTGAGTATCCTCCTGTAACATCCTGGACTTGCTCCCGCCATCCCAGCCTCCTGTCTGTTTTGCGTGATTGCGGCCTCCCTCTATGTCTGAGTGTTTGGCTCCCTCCGCTACTGTAGGACCTTCAGACCTCGCCTGGGGATCCTCAGTCTCCCGCCATCTCATGTGAGCCCCTCTCTGCCCTGTCATGGCACTCTTTAATTTCTTCCTGCTCCTGCCCATCTTGTTGGCGTCCACGGATCGTAACATCTTGGGGGATCACACAGGAATGTGGCATCATGCTCAGAGCTCTCTTCTGAGGTTTATCAGGCTGACTACCCTCAGGGTCCCCATTCCCTGAGTCTCCAGGTGCCCAAGCCATGCTGTGAAGCATGCGGGAATCAGCAGAATGCCTCTCCTCCCAGGTATTGGAGTTTGCTCCCTGGGGGGCTCCCGTGCAGGCTCACCTCTGCCACCTGGACTTGGGATCCCACATGGTGGGCACTCCCATGGCAGGAAGAAAGACAGCTCTAAGCCTTCTGCCGGGTTCCTTCCAAGGGCTGGGACCATGGCCCCCCTCCCAGTTTGAAACACTGATGATGCTATTTTCAAAGTCTCAAGATTCCAGCAGCCCCTTTGCTTAACTGAAACACCAGCTCAGTTGACATTTTGGAAAAATTGTATTTGAGAGCTTATATCATGATTGCTTCTCGGCTTATTTGTGCAGTTTTTCTGTATTTTGACAGCAAATTTCTCCATGCATTAAAAAAAAATTCTAATTAACACAGAACACATACAGGAGATAAATTCAATCTTACTGGTTTTTGCCACGAGGGCACTGTCCCAGGTTCTTCATTTTGTCCAAAAAGCCATGGAATCTTGATTACTACAGAACTGGGTCAGTTCGGCGTAAATGTCAGAACAGGCTCCGTCACCCACAAGTTGATGTTGAGTGTCCTAGTGCAAACAGGCCTCACGTCTGCACCGTCCCCACCTCCCTCAGAGTTCAGGGGATAATTTTCCCAGCTCCGTAAGTCCTCACAAGGACGGTGCTGTTTCCACTTTGCAGAGGAGGTAACCAAGGCAGGGAAGTCAAGCGGCTGGCCTGAGTGAATTAAATTTGAGTATAGATCTGATTGTTCTAATAGAGAGAGTCCAGCCTCTTGACTTAGGTAGCACATACCTGGACCCCACCTGTTCCAGTCAGTATTGCTGTGTAACAAATTATAGCAACATGTAGCAGTGGAAAACAGTGTGCTGATTGGATTCATAGCTTCTGTGGGTTGGAGCTGAGTTAGCATAATGGGGCTTTCTCATTAGCTGGGGACACTCCCAAGTGGAGGGTGACTTGATGGCAGGGTCTGGAATCACCTGGAGGATCATTCGTTCACTCACTCATTTGTCCGCTAGCTAGGCTGGCATGACCAGAAGACTAGGATTGGCACCTAGACCTCCTACCTGTGGCCTCTCCGTGTAGCTTGGCTGCCTCCCAGCCACGCGCCACTCCTCACGTGGCGGCTCAGAGCTCCAAGGCTCCAAGGTGTGTGTCTTGGAGAATATGGTGAAAGCCTATTGGCCATAATGACTCAGCCTTGGAAGTCACACGGCATCCTTTCTTTCTTTCTTTTTTTATGTTTTATTTATTATTGAGACAGAGAGAAACAGAGCATGAATGGGGGAGGGGCAGAGAGAGAGGGAGACACGGAATCTGAAGCAGGCTCCAGGCTCTGTGCTGTCAGCACAGAGCCTGATGTGGGGCTAGAACCCACGAACTGTGAGATGGTGACCTGAGCTGAAGCCGGACACTTAACCGCCTGAGCCACCCAGGTGCCCCACGCGGCATCCTTTCTATGTATCCTACTGTTAAGATTGTTGCGTTGCCAACTTCCTTCCAAGAGAGGTGAACTCGACCCCACCTCCCAGTGGGGGATTGTCATGGCCACACTGCAGAAGAGGGGTGTTGGTGTGGTTATTGGGAAACAGGCTGTCTCTTTCCTAAGCCCAGTGAGTATGAGCCATCTCCCTGTCCATCAATAGAAATATAGATGCAGCCCCTGTAATGGAGTCTTACCTGGGGACAGGGAGAGTGGCATGCGTCGTTACCGGTCGTCTTTCCTGCAAGCAGCTCAGGCATACACACGGAGCCCAGGGGAGCGCAGAATTGTTCTGTTCTCCTCATTTGCTGCTGCCTGTGTGGGTCTTCCCATCTCAGCTCTTGGGGCCACCTCCACATGCGACCACTAAAACCAACACCCCTTTCCTTTGGGGTTTCTTCCTTGTCTCTTGTGCTCTGTGGTTCCTTGGCCCTCTGACCCTGGTGTTCTTCTGTTCGTGAGCCCCAGTCTCTGCTGTGGGCCGGAAGCTTGCGGCTCCCTCTGGTTCTGTGTAGGGAGCAGGGGCTCAGTGGGCCAACACCGGCCTCCCCTTAACTCTCCATGTGGTGATACCGAGGGCACATGGGGTCTCTGCTGGCTTGAGCAAATGCCTCCTTCCGTTACTGCGACCTTGGGGAGGGGCCGCATCCCAAGAGGGGGACTGCTGTGGGGGAGGGAGGAAAAAAAATCCCACCTCATAAGAAAGGGCCTTTTTTATGCTTTTACGATTTACTATTATAATTTTTTAGCTATTACCAATGTCCTGATTCATGCCCAGAAGAGGCAGGAAGGTGTTTCCCTATTGGATCAGATAGAAGGGGGAGAAATGCATCAGTTTGCTTGCTTTGACATCTGTTGGTGCCAGATATCTACCTGAGAACTCCTTCCACACTCAGCCAGCATATGACCCTTCTTGGCCTGTAGCATGGGTGGCCCCACGTGGTGGGATCCCATGAGGACACCTGTCATCTGACAGCCACCTTCCTCCCCACCCCACACTTCCCTTGGCTCTCATGGTGCTGCTGTTGTTGTTGGTTTCCACGGAGACCACTTAAGGGAGGTTATGGGGTGGCGGGAGTGGGGGGAGGAGCAGGGCCTGCTGGGCCCTCAGCTGGGGCCTGGAGGGGACAGCCCACAGGCCATCTGAGGAGGGGGAGGCGGGATCTGTGATGGAGCAGCTGGGGGTGTGGAGGAGGGGCACTTACCTGCTCTTGGGAGCTCGGAGGGCCCCCCTGAGCTGGGAGCAGTGACAGCCAGAGCTTGTGGGTTGATGTTGGTGAAATAGGGTGAAATGGCTTGTGTGAGCTTATGTCCTCCCTAATAGAGAGACCTCACCGTGTCCCTGTGGCATGTGCTCCAAGGACAGGTGGGCCTTTCCAGTGGTTCTCAGCTTTTATTATGAAGAACAGACAGAACAGAAAGAGAAACGGAGGGAGGCCTTATAAGATCTGGCATGGCCCGGGCTCCCAGGGTGTCGGGGGGAGCTGAGGGTCTGGGGTCACAAGTCCTAAGCTGCCGCAGGCTTGGAGAGAAGGGGGAAGCAGAAAGAAGGGCTGAGGAAGCATCAGGAGGGCCAGTTATGACCTAGAGCCTCTCATGGGTCTTTGGGAGGGGCAGGTGAAGATTTGAATTACTATTAAATCTGTTTTGCTTGCAGACCTGTGGCTCCGTGCATACGGCACAGCCCCTTTGCTTTACAGTCACCCTGGGGGTGGGGGGGGGCAGATTAAGGTGGGGAGCTGCCCGAAGCTCAGCGTGGCAGTGGTAGGGGCTGAGCTGTGCTGCACCGGACAAGCTGAGGCTAGAAGACAGGAGCCACCGAGAGGTTGAGGGGGACAGTGACACGATCAAAGGCTCCCTCTGACTGAAGCGTGGATGCTGGATTATAGGCCCTGGGACCAGGGACAGGGCACCTGGAGGAGGCAGAGGGAAGGAGAAATGGGGGAGGGGAGGAGTGGGAGCCAAAGCAGCAGGACAGTTGACTTGACGGAGGGGAAGGTGGTGCCCTGGTCTGCCTGGCTTATTGACGAGGCTGAACGGCATAGTAACTCACCTGGCACAGTTCTGGGCACAGCGCAACTGCCCAATAGCAGGTGGTGGCTACCATTAGGACCACGATAGTGATATTTTCATGTGTGTGTCGAATTGTGAGGTTCTGTTGAGGCCTGTGCCCCCTGAGGGCAGGGGCAGTGTCTGCCTTGTTCGCTGCACTGTGCTTGACCTGAGGCAGGAGCTTGGTAATTTCTCGAATGAAGGAAGGAACTGGGCCAATCAGTAGCTGTGGCCCTTCATGCCCCTTCCTGCCCTCAGCCTGCTGTGGCCACGGGTGGAGCTCTGCCCAGGAAGTACCTGTGGTCTTGGGGAGTTGGGGTTGGTCTGAGAAGCTTGGATCCAGGGTCCATCTTCCCAACTGGACAAATCTCACAGCTTAGAATGTGATTCCTTTGGGTCTCTGTTCCCTTAATAAAACAGTGCAGGGGAGCCACGGCCTGCCCCTGGAGACTGTGCGCCCGCATATGCCCGCGGGCCTGTGACCACGCAGGGGCAGGTGTGTGGGTGTGATGCCCTCCTCATTTTAAGCAGGTCAAAGATCACATGGGTGTGAATATTTTGGGCCCTTAGAGCTTCACAGTTTGGGATCCTGTGGAGAGATGGGTCCTGGATGGTGGCTTTTAAGGGCCTTTTGGGCAGTACCCCCCCAAACCCGTCCTTACAGCTGGCTTCACCTCCTGGCATAGGATCATTCCCCTGATTTCTGAGGTAAAGGTGAAGGGTGAAGAGGTAAGTAAGTCACAAGGATGAAAGGCAGAGCATAGGGAACAGAGCCAATCATATTGTGAGAACATTATATGGTGACATGGTGGCCACACTTAGCATGGTGAGCACTGTATAATGTACAGAATTGTCAAATCACCACGTCGCACACCTGGACCCAGTATAACCTTGTGTGTCCACCATACTTCAGTGAGAAGAGAAAAAAGCTGTATATGGGGGCCCTGCAGGGCTGCATGCCCACAGAAACGTGTAGCCACACCAGGTGGCCAGCTGAGCCTGGGGGCGGCTTTGGTTGTGTTTGGGCAGGCCTTGGGACATCTTATCGTGCATAGTCTCTTTCCCATGCCTGGTCACATGGTTAGTGAGGGCTTCTGAATCTAGCACATTTCAGGCCAGAGAATCCTTCATTGTTGGGGCTGTCCTGTGTGTTACAGGCTGTTGAGCCGTGTCCCTGGCCTCTACCCACTGGCAGAACCTTCCTCCCTGCAAGCTGTGACCAAAGCGTCCCCACGTGCTGCTAAATGCCCTCTGGGGAATCAAGCTGCTCCCAGCTGAGAACCGCTGGGTCAGAGGAGTAAAAAGGCATTGAGGTGTGGGCTGTGCTCAGGGTGGCCCCATATGCTGTGTCCCAGGTGACCCAAGAGTGGGCTGTGGGCTGTATTTCTGGATAATTCTGGATGAGGAGCAGGACGGTGCAGGTGCTCACCTCCATTTTTCTTGTCTCGGGGCTCCTGGCCCACGATATCTGTCCTGATTCCTCCTGGCAACCCCAAAACATTGGGCAGACACCCCCCGCCCCCGCACACACACAAGGCACATGCCCCAGAGGCAGAGAATGGGCCTGGGGAAGACCCCTGCTGTGGCCTCGTGACCCGCAGCCTCCCTAGACAGGCAGGCCTGGGAGGGTCCTCTTTTTCTGCTCTGCCCCCGCTGTGGTAGCCTGTCTCCAAGGTGGCCCCAGTGCCATCCGGGCATCCTCCTCTGTGTAGACTCCTCCTGAGTCAGGGCTGGTCTGCAGGACCAGTAGGGTATGGGGGAGGTGATGTGGGGCCTCTGATGTTAGGTTCAAATGGGTGTGGCAGCATCTGCCTTGTTCTCTCTGATGGCTTGTGTAGGGGTGGGAAATGCCTGGCCCATGCAGGGGAGAAACCCCGTGGAGAGGCCCCACAGGGCAAGGAACCGAGGCCTCCTACCAGCAGCCAGTACTGGCTCTTCGAGGCCTTCAGACAGGGGAGGCCCTGATGAAATCCTGACAACCTATGAGAGACCTCTCGCCAGAACTCCCAGCCTAGCTGCTCCGAATTCCTGACCCACAAACTGAGAGGAAACGAATGCTGATAGTTGTTTTCAGTCATTGAGATTGGGGGTAATTTGTTATGCAGCAGTCGCTAACAAATACACCTGCCATCATCGCAATATCCAAAGGGGCCTTCTGAACTTGGGTTCTGTCAAAGATGACAGGAAGATTTATTAGTAATCCCTGGACCTGCCTGAAAGACTGAGAACTGAGAATAGGAGTGATTCTCAGCAGTCCCTAGTTTTGCCTCTCTGCCTCCTCTTAGTGACCTCGTGGGGAGGCTAAGGGAGATGTTTCTCTTGGTTCCTCACACCATTTGCCTCCCCTCATCTCCTAGATGGACAGAGCCTGGAAATGGAGCCTGTCCTGGTGTCTCAGGGGCCATGTCTGGGCCACAGCTATCACAGCCGGGGTCACCGAGAAGAAACCCTCTGGCCACTGAAACTTGGAGTTATTCAGAATCAGTGGACAGGAAAGGTCAGAGTGAAGGGGTGGTAATAGGAATGAGAGGGGGTTGGGGGAAGGTCCCGGGGCGGGGCTGAGGCATGAAGGAAGGGATGCTGGGGGGAGTACAGATGAGCTGCAGCTTTTGAAAGCGTTGGGCTGGTTGCCACCATCCATTTCCCACACTCTGGTGCATTGCAGTGCTGGCTCTCCTGAGTCCGAGCCTTTTCTGTCAACTACAAGGGATTCTCAGTCCCTCAATCTACAGTTTCTTGGTGGAAAATCCTTCAAGTACAGAGCAGGTAGTAACAGCGTCCTTATGGGCCTGGCTACTGCTGTTCCTAATTGTTTACTGCAGTCCTCAGTGCACACGTTGCAAATTGCCTATTGCTTGATTTGTCAGCTCCGCTCCTGCTTCTCTCTCTCTCTCTCAGGGCAAAATAGCCTCTAGAATTGAGAGGTACCTCAAAAAGCCTCTGCCACGCAGGAGTCCTTGACTCATGTGATGTCCCCTTTTCCCGCCTTATCTGGGGTTTGACTGTGTAACCTTTCCTGCCCATCAAACAATGAAGTGAGTGATATTGTGGTGTTGGGGTGGACGGGGTTAGAGGGAGAGGCCCCAGACACGAAGTGGGTTTGATCGATTTGTTCACCCTCTGCTTATCACTCTCGAGGCTCGAGTGACCAGTCTAGCTAGTGAGCGAGAAGCCAAGTTGAGCCTGCGTGCCATCTTCGATTTCTCCGTTCCCCAAATGAGAGGAGGTGGGGGGGCAGTGCTCACCTAAGCATACTTCTGTTTCACATGCCGGGGTCCAAGCCTGCAGTGGCTCCCTTCAGCCACCCCTTAGCCCGACGCTCCCTCTCCTTTCTGCAGCATCTCCCCTCGTGCCCGTGAGGTGCCGCCGCCGGGCGCAGACTGCCTGGCATTGAATACGTCACGTGCTTCCCTGCCTTGGCCCCTTTCCTCTGTCTGCCAGCTCTTCAAGCTGAGCCCCCTCCTCACGCAGCCCCTGAGTCCACCCCCACCCTCTGCCTCCCTACCAGATGCCATCCCCACGTCCACCTCAAACCCTCCCGGCCCCCACACCCCCATCCCACCCACACCCTCTGCCAGGGTGGCCATTTTGGCTCTGATTCTCTTCTCCATTTCTCAGCTGGTTACTGAACTTTCAAAAAAGAAAATGTCCTTAAGGGACCAAAACAAACCAGAAAAATATTTTGATGTTTGTATAACGTGGGACATTTTATAAAGCATGATCTGAGGCAGGAGCCCCCCTCACCTGGGTCTAAGGATAATAGTTCAAGGATCCTTTTCTCTTTTTAAATTGTAAAATGGTAAAAAGCACGTAACAGAAAATTTAACATCTTAAGCATTTTCAAGTATCCAGTTCAGTAGTGTAACATGCTTTCACATTGTTGTTTAACAGACCTCCAGAACTCTTTCATCTTGCAAAACTGAAACTTTATACTCATTAGACAACACGGCCCCACGTTCCTCTCCCCGCAGTTCCTGTCAATCACCCTTCTCCTTCTGTCTCTTATGAATTCTACAATATTAGATACCTCGTATAAGTGGAGTCGTGTAGCATGTGACCTTCTGTGACTGGCTTATTCCACTTAGCATAATGTCCTCAGGTTCACCCATATTTTAGCCAATGATACGATTTCCTGCCTTTTTAAGATTGAATGTATCCCTGTGTATGTGTGCGTGTGTGCGTATCTCATCTTATTTATCCGTTCATTTGGCAGAGGGTTCCTTCCAACCCTTGGCTATTGTGAGTGGTGGTGCTATGACCTCGGGGATGCAAATACCTCTTCAACACCTTGCTTTCATTTTTTTTTTTTTGAAAACTTACTCTGAAATGGGTTTTCTGGTAATCATATAGTAATCATATCTGGTTTTTAAAATTATTTTTTATGTTTATGTTTATTTTTGAGAGAGAGAGAGAGAGAGAGAGCATGAGCGGGGGGAGGGAGGGAGATAGAGAGAAGACACAGGATCCAAGCAGGCCTCAGGCTCTGAGTTGTCAGCACAGAGCCCGATGCGGGGCTCAAACTCATGAACCGAGAGATCATGACCTGAGCCGAAGTCGACGCTTAACCCGTGGGCCACCCAGGAGGCCCATATCTATTTGTTTTTGAGGAGCTGTCGTCCTGTTCTCCATAGTAGTTGTACCATTTTACATTCCAGTTTGTACAAGGGTTCTGGTTTCTCAACAGCTGTGATATTTTCTTTCTTTCTTTTTTTTTCTTCTGATAATAGCCAGCCATCCTAATAAGTGTGATGTGATATCTCAGTGGGTTTTTTTTTTTTTTAATTTTTAATGTTTACTTATTTTTCAGAGACAGAGCACAAGCAAGGGAGGGGCAGAGAGAGAGGGAGACACAGAATCCCAAGCAGGCTTCAGGCTCTGAGTTGTCAGCACAGAGCCCGACGCGGGTCTGAAACTTATGAACCATGAGATCATGACCTGAGCTGAAGTCAGATGTTCAACTGACTAAGCCACCCAGGCGCCCTGCTCAGTGTGGTTTTTGATTGTCATTTCTGTAGTGGTGAGTAATGTTGAGCAGCTTTTCACATGCCTGATGGTGGTTTGATTATCATCTTTGGAGAAATCTCTATTCAAGTCCTTTGGCCATTTTTAAATCAGGTTATTTGATTTTTGGTTATTGGGGTGTAGGCGTTCTTCATATATTCTGGATAACAGCCCCATAACAGAAACATGATTTGCAGACATTTTCTCTCACTATGTTGGTTGCCTTTCTCTCTGTTGATTGTATCCTCTGCTGTACTGACTGCGAATGACCTATATTGGACTGTTAGTCATTCTCTTTTGGAGCTCATGCTTTAAAAATTTTTTTTTATGTTTTTAATTTAATTTTTGAGAGACAGAGCAAGCAGGGGAGGGTCAGAGAGAGAGGGAGACACAGAATCTAAAGGAGGCTCCAGGCTCTGAGCTAGCTGTCAGTACAGAGCCTGACGCGGGCCTCGAACCCACAAACTGTGAGATCATGACCCAAGCTGAAGCCGACACTCAACTGACTGAGTCACCCAGGTGCCCCGGGGCTCACTCTTAAAGTGTTCATTCATCCAGTCACTCAATCCATTAATTCAGAAAGCAATCATTAAGTCCGCACACAATGCCAGCCCTATGCCAGGAGCTGGGGGTTCAGTGGCGAGGAAAACAAGCCAGTTAAGCACCAGGCCTGGCACCCGCTCCTTACGTTCCTTGGCTATGAGTCCAGCGCCAGCGATGTGGCTGGTGGCCATTTCCCTGATGGCACAGGCTCACCTTGCTCTCACAGCACCCGCTTCATGTGTGCACCAGACGGTAAATGCGCCTTTCATTCTGGGGTCTCCTCACTTCTTCTCTGTGTCACTAGTGCTTTACCCTCCCTCCCGCTCCGTAGGGACTTCTTCCAAATAAACTACCTGAATCCCAGTCCTGGTCTTAGGCTGTGCCTTCTGGACCGCCTTCCCGCACCCCCCCAAGCCACCTGACCTCTGCTGCCCAGAGCTTTTACATAGACTTGGGGGAGACATGTATTAGGAAAGCTTCCTTGAGAAAGTGACATTTTTTCTGCAGGTGAAGAAAGACTCATCTTTTAAGGTGAGAGGGGTAGGTAGAAAGCAGTCCAGGCAAAGGAAGCTGCATGTGCAGAGGTCCTGAGGCTGGTTGGGGGAGCATGGCCTGTTCTGAGAAGATATCAAAGGGGCCCCCCAGGCCTCTAGTCCTGCCAGTTCCACATTCTTCCTGTCCCCACTGATCCACAGAACCGAGATCCCAGCATGCCTTGCAGTGAGGTTTATCTATTTAGAACAAAGGGGAGGGCATATCTGAGCATGACACATTCCTGTTTCAGTTCTGGGGTGTTCTGGGGGAATTGGTGGGTGAGTTCCCATAGGGGAGAAGGCCAGAGAAACTCACATGATTTGTTTTAATAAGCAATTCAGGTTGGCCTCTTTCTCCAGGGTAGTGTTAATAGTAGGGAACAATCAGCCGGATGGTGTGGAGAAGTGGTACCCCCCTCCCCCAGCTTGTCTCCCTCCCTTCCGGGATTTCCCACTTCTTGCTCCTGAGGCTGGGGGCCCAGCTGCCACCACGAGGTCTTGCCTGGTTTCCAACTCACCCACGAAGGGGAAACTGGGTCCCGTGTTGGTTTTTCAACCTCAGAGATGGTTCTGGTTAGCTCAGCGGGCCCGGTCGTGTGGTGACCCCTTCTTTCTTGTTCTAGCTCCCCCTTCCTCCCCTGCTGGCCCACCCATTCCCCTGGGCTTAGCTCTGCAGTCTGCTGACAGCCTGGGGAGGGGCATGCAGAGACCCGAGTGGGCTCACCACCGCTGGACCCGGAAACTCTGAGACTGCGGACCTCAGTCAGGAGGCAACTCTGGAGTTAGAGACCTCAGCCCTCTGTGCTTGAGGCCAGAGAAATCAGCACCTAGTGAGAACTCTGTTCCAGCACCTGTAGCAGGGACCTGGGGAACGGGAGGGGAGGCCTGTGGCCGAATGTGAAGCCACAGCAAGCCGAGCCCTGTGCCGCAGGCATCTGAAGGAGTTTGGAGCCATTGTTTGGACAGGCGAGATCTCCACGTTCCCTCTTCCCCAAAGCCTCTTTCCTTCTCCATCCTCAGGCACCAGCCCCAGCCAGTGCGGATGAACAGAGAGGCCTGGGGGTGGCGGGTGAGGCAGAACTCCCCTCCCTCCCTCTATCTAGCTGCCCAGACCTTGGTCTGGGCCTGTCACTGGGTGAGCCCACCCTGAGACATCCCTGAAAACGTTCTCTGTAATGGAGCCCGAACACTTTCAATGAGGCACCCTGGACTCTCACACAAAATGGAGGCCCCAAGCATTCCTGCACCGCCCCGTCTTACAAGTGACTTTTTTCTCACCACCACAGGTATCTTCCCCTCTACCTGTGTGACTTCGGGCAAGTTCCTTAACCTCTCTGTGCCTCAGCTGCCTTATCCCTATGGGGATAATAATAGGCTGATGTGAAAAATCATACCTGGAAAGTGCTTACATAGCCCTAGCACTTGAGGAGGTATGAAGTGTTTGCTGTGTGTTTCCCAGTGTGTGTGTGTGTGTGTGTGTGTGTGTGTGTGTGTGTGAGGACAGGGGGTGGGGGGCTGTTAGCACTGGGCACCTGCTCTCCCTTAAAAATATATATGTAGAGAGAGGAAAGGACTTTGTTTTCCCCAGGCTGATGCCAGAAGGCTGCCACTTCAGTGCTCACGGGGTGGGTGGGGTATCTGCGGGGCGCAGGCAGTCGGGACCTGTCCCTAGTTGCGGTGTGGAGATGTGGCTGCTGCTTGCTGTGATCCCCATGGCCGCCAGGGGGCGCTGTGGCCACACGGCTGTCCGCCCGCCTCCCCGTGGGGCTGCCGCCGCGCCCCTGCGAACCGCAGCCCAACGGAGTGCAGCCTCCTGGGCTGTAAGGGCCACCCGCTGCAGCCCCGTGCTCACAACGCATCACCGCCGCCAGTCCCTGGCCCAGGGTGGGGCCCGCCGGAGATCCGCCCTTCCGGTGGCCTCAGTTTGCTTATCTTCGAGGTGGCGCCACTTGCTCCCCTGGCGGCCCCTCCTCCGCTCCAGGCCTTCTGGTTTCTGGTTTGTGTTCTGAGGGTCACTGGGCCCTGGAACTGGATGTGCCCACCATCGGCTGGTCCCTTCCATAGCCCTGTCAGAGCTAGCTTCTTTCCTTCCTCCCTGCAGTCGGCCTCCCTCCCCTTCCTTCCTTCTTTCTTGCTGTGGGTTCCGCAGAAGAATATGGATTTGATTTGGGGTTTCTTCTCTTTGGAGGAGATGCCCTCCTGTGCACTGGAACATTGGTCCTGCTGCCCCCAGACCCTCTCCCTGGACACCCCCACAGGCGCCTTTGATTTGGTGCGTTCAGAGCCAAACCTGGCACTCTTCCCCAGAAGCCTGCCCCTCCTCCAGCGACCATTTCAGCTCCACAGCCCCGAGAAGGGACAGAACCTTGGGGCTTCCCAGAGCCCACGGAATGGGGCTGTCCTGTCATGAATCCCAGGGGCCACCTGCATCAGGATAGAGGATGTTGTTAAAATGTGGACTGTTGATTGAAGCTGACTCTCCCGGATGGGCCCTGAATGTGCATATTGGACAAGGGCCCCGTGCTGCTGAGCTCTGAGAGCTGCTGCTCGAAGCTCCCTGTGGTCACTCAGTAGGAGCCTCTGAAACAGGCGTGCGAATGGACTGTTGAGGGTGAGGCTGAGCTATGCACTGGGCTGCTTGTAGACGCATCTAAATGGGAGCCCGTCAGGTGTGAGTCTGTGTGGACCCCAGTGAGTGCTTGGGGGGACCGGGGACCGACAGGGGACACTGGAGTCCTTGGGCCTTAATGTCTTTACAGCTGGGAGGGAGCTCTCCTCCTGGGCTGCCTTCGGTCTATTGGTGGGGAAGCTGGCCCAGAGGGAAGACCGTCCTGTGAAGGTTAACAGTGAGCAGATGCAGGCGGCCCCTAGTCAGAGGTCTTCTCACTGCCCACCTGCGTGGGAGAGGCGATAGTCAGCCATAGAAAGTTCTAGAGCGCTCCCCAGGATGAAGAAGTCATTTCTCCATGGAGAGTCTCTGGGCCTCTCTCTGTAATCTGCGTCCTGGCCTGGAGCAGAGGTAACAGGGAAGGACCCTGGAGCTGTGGTTAGTCTTATTTGGAAGCTGAGGACTCGGATGTGAATGTGTGACACATTTACTGCGCATCTCTGTGGGGGCCTCCAGTCAGGGGCATGACCTCTGTGCCTGCCTGGGCCTCCTTCCCAAGCCTCCCTGAGGTATGTGCTAGCACCAGTTTCCATTAAGCTGACAAAGTAATACAGAGAATTTTTTTCTGAACGGAGGAATGGCACATTCATACTTTTAAAGGCATCCACAGAAACCCAGAGGGTACAAAAGTGTGACTCTCCCCCATCCTTGACCCCAGCTTCCCGGGTCCTCTTTCTGGAGACAGCCGTTGTGGCCAGCTTCCCGCAAGGCTTCCCAGATACGCCGCACAGATGAAAGTATCTGTGTCCTTATGTCTCCTTTTAAACACACAACACATAGACAGGCTGTTCTGCGCCTTGCTTTTGACTTAAAATATATTTAAAAAATGTTTTAGAGACTATTCCGTATTACTAGGTGAGGTTGATCTGTCTTCAGCTGAGTAGTTAGGAGCTCATCCTGGGGACCCTGCTCCTACTTGAATCGGGGTCCTCACTTACTAGCTGGTGACCCTGGACAAATTATTTAACCATTCTGGGCTCCAGTTTCATTTAAAACATAAGTATGTTAATACTTATTTCATGAGGTCATTATGAAGATTCAAGGGCAAAAATATTCTGCATAGGCTTCTGCATACAGTAAGTGCTCAATAAATGTTAGGCACTGAATCATTCCCTCATTTATATATTTATTTGCTGTTTAATGTATATATTGTTGAGAGAGAAACAGACAGAGCATGAGCAGGGGAGGGGCAGAGAGAAAGGGAGACACAGAATCCAAAGCAGGCTCCAGCCTCTGAGCTGTCAGCACAGAGCCTGATGTGGGGCCCGAACCCATGAACTGTGAGATCATGACCTGAGCCGAAGTCGGATGCTCAACTGACTGAGCCACCCAGGCACCCTTACTTTAAATTTTTTTTTTAAATCAGAGTTTTATTTATTTATTTTTAAATGTTTACTAATTCTTGAGAGAGAGAGGGAGAGAGAACGATCAGGGGAGGGGCAGAGAGAGAGAAACACACAGAATCCAAAGCAGGCTCCAGTCTCTCAGCTGTCAGCACAGAACCCAATGTGGGGATCGAACTCAGGAATGAATTGTGAGATCATGACCTGGGCTGAAGTCAGAAGCTTAGCTCGCTGAGCCACCCAGGCTCTCCCTACTTTAAATTGTTAGTAGCGCGGTGTAGACTCAGTGCGCCCCGCCCTGTGGTGGTGGTGTGGAGGAGAGACGGGGTCCAGGGCCTCCCTTACGTCCCGGCTTTGTTACTTGCCAGCTAGCAGTGTGCCCTTGAACAAAGGATTTTTCAGCCTTTTTGGGCCTCTGCCTACCCCATCTGCAATATAGGGACAATGATATAATACCTTGCAAGGTTGTTGGAAGGTCAGTTGAGCTAATGGCTACAAAGGCACCTGGAACAGTGCCTGGCATGTGACAGAGGTGATAATCTAGGAACAGCAGCGGTTAACGTCCTCTGAGCAGTGACACGTTGCTGCATGGGATGCGTATGGCCTCACTGCACTTCCAGGAACTCTGTCTGGTCTTTCTTCCAGCGTCATCAAGTGCCTTCCACGGGCCTGGTGCTCTTCTGTGTTCTCTGCCGCTCCCTGACACAGCCACTGTATTCTCATTTTACAGAAAAAGATGCTGAGGCTCAGAGATGTTAAGTAAGCTGCATAAGATCACGCAGCTAAAAAAACTGTGATTTATTGTATATCTGATCCCAGACTTCGAGGTTAATGGGCTACACCTTGGGTACTCACTGGGACACAAAAGGACACCCGCTCCGGCACTCTGTCCCCTCCCCTGCCCTCTTTCCTCCTTCCCTCCCTCCCTCCTCCTTCCGTTTTTCTTTTCCTTCTCCTTTTGTTCCCTTCTAAGTCTCTTTCCTTATGTCCCCCGCCCCTTTATCTTTTGGACTTGTACTTTTGGACTCATGTCCTGGGGGGCACAGACCGAACCACCCCCAGGTGCAAGAGAGCAGCCCTGCAGGGGGGAATGTGTGCCTGTGGGTCCACCTGTGTGAGAACTGTCTGCGGGCAGCTGTGTCCTTCCTGCATCTGGGGCTCCGTGCATGTGCTGCTTGGGGGTATGAATACGTGTTAATAATGTGCTGGCCAGCTCCGGAAAGGCGGGGAGTCCTTTGGAGTAAAGAAGCAGACAGGAAGTTTCAAAAGTGTCCGTGGGAGGCTTTGAAGGACAGGAAGCAGAAGGGGGTGGGAGGACGTTTGTGCACGTGTGTGGTTGTGTGTGTGTGGGGGTGGTAGGCCCCTGAGTCCTGACCTCCCTCAGCCACGGCCCCCTGCTGTATGCGTGGGAGTGGCCTTCAGCACCCAGGCTCCCTCTCTGCCAGCCCCATAGGTGGCTGGCTAGCCTCGCTCTGCCCCTGCCCTCCCCCCCCCACGCAGTGTGCCTGCAGGACCTGTGCCTTTGAGGGAGATAGTGGGCTCACAGTCCCGGGACTTAGCTGTGGGACACAGACTTGGGGTGCCCCCGGCTCTGTTGCTCTGTTGCCTTCCAGCCCTTCATATTTCTGAGCCTCCCCGCCCCCCCCCCCCCCCCCCCCCCCCCCCC
>PISW01013789.1:0-24339 GCA_004023785.1 Mungos mungo
ATATTTTGAAATGTATCTTAGGCTCAGCAAAAGCTTGCATAATACGTGATTAATGAATTTGAATTTTCATGGGGAGATAGCATGTAAAATATGTAGGGAGAAAGCAAGTTTATGTATGTAAAGTGAAACTGTGAACACATGACTTCAAGGATTACAGGGAATGGACTATGGGAGAGACTGAGGGATAGACTACTGCCTTGATCTAAAACTGAAACTCTTTAGGTCTCTGAGCCATGAAATTCAGAAAATTACAAGTCTGATTTTAGAGCGTGCAAGCACAACGCAGCATGATAAATTGATGCTGGAAAGGGAAGCAGGTTAATGGAGGGTCTTCCGTGTCAGTCCAGACACAATGTCCTGTTATGCTCAGTGCTTTCAACTTTTAAATTAAAAGAAGTTTTGAATATGAAATGCTTTTATTCAATAAACTGTCACAAGGAAGTTTAGCACATGAATCAAATTTTTAAAAGAGTAGTTATGTTTAAGAAAGGCTTAGGTCTAGGGAGCCTCACAGGTTTGGAGAGCTGGCCCCGGCTCCAAGAAATAAACTCAGGGCTCCACAAAAGGCAGAATGAAGCAAGGAGATTTAGGTGACAGAGCTCACTGATGGTAGACTGCTTATCAATTACTTGGCTGTCAATTACAAGTCAGAAGCAGCTGAAACTGTGAACATAAGAGACAATTAAATCTTGCCACGTAAGAACTTTATTACAGTAATCTGAGGACCCTGACTTTCCAGAGCTGGAAATCACCCCTGGTTTCATCACTGAATAAGCCACACATCTATAAATTATCACATGTACAGCACACATAATGCATATGGAAAAACAGGACTGGGGCGCCTGGGTGGCTCAGTTGGTTAAGCATCTGGCTTCAGCTCAGGTCATGATCTCATGGTTCGTGGGCTCGAGCCCCGCATCAGGCTCTGTGCTGACAGCTAGCTCAGAGCCTGGAGCCTGCTTCAGATTCTGTATCTCCCTTTCTCTCTGACCCTCCCCTGCTCACACTGTCTCTCTCTGTCTCTCAAAAATAAATTTAAAAAACATTAAAAAAATAAATACTTTAAAAAAGAAAAACCAGGACTTACTTTAACATATGCTAATGTTCTTTAGTGTATAGTGAAGCTTTTCTAGTGTAAAGTCATAGATCACTTTTGTGTAGCATATCCCGCTTTATTAGAAGTCGACATACAATATAGAGCAGCACACAGCTTTCTCTAGTTGCTGAAGAGAGATGAAATGAAATGTGCATTCAAGGCACCATACAGCAGGCCAGACCAGAGTCAAGTCACCAAGCACATGTTGTTATTCTCAAGCAGACGTAGAAGCTTTTATGAAGTCTAACCCAAACTAAAAGCTAGTGCAAAAGCAGATATTACTGATGCTGTTCCTGTATCAGCTAGGAATGCATTTGGCCCCAAGTAAAAGAAAATCTGTACTAGGTTTCACATGAGTCTATTTAACTCATGCACCAAGAAGGACCAGGAATGGCTGCTGCAGAAGCTTAACAACATCTTCAGAAAGAAACTCCTCCTATCCTTCTTTTTACCATACTTAGTAATGGCTGCTTACTTTTATGCCTTGACAGTGCATTCCAGACAGAAGGAAGGAGTAAGGAGAAAGAGTATCTCTGGCAGAACGGTCTTTAAGTTTCATTTTGTGTTTTATGGCAACTCCTACTTTCAAGAAAACGCAAATTGGTACGTTAGCTTTGAAACAGTTGGTTAGAAGGGGATTGGACATTGAGGTTAGGTCATCCAATTTATAATCTATTACCGATTCTTTTTTAAAAAATTTATTATTATTATTATTTTTAATGATTATTATTTATTTTTGAGAGATAGAGATAGTGCGAGCAGGGGAGGGTCAGAGAGAGAGGGAGACACAGAATCTGAAGCAGGCTCCAGGCTCTGAGCTGTCAGCACAGAGCTCGACGCGGGGCTCGAGCCCACGAACTGTGAGATCATGACCTGAGCCAAAGCCAGCCGCTTAACCAACTGAGCCACCCAGGCACCCCTGATTCTTTATTTAAAGTCTTCTATAATTGGGTTAGAGAGGGCCAATGGAAGAAAAATATATTTAAAAGCTCCCATAATATACCCTAGCATATCTCTATATGATCTGTATGTCCAAAATGTTACTTTTTTATCTTACCAAAAAGTATCAGTGGAATATTTTCAAACAACTATGTCATGATGGCCACATACCTCCTCCAATTTCAGAGTATAAAAGGTCAAAATAATATAATTTATGTATCTTCTAATGTTGGTGACTTCTATATAATTATTTGGCAACATTTCCAAGCATAAAGCAACATATTTAAAATTGTGAACACAAATATATTATATTGGCATTTTAATATATTTTTTGAAGTTTATTTATTTATTTTGAAAGAGAGAGAGAGAAAACATGAGCAGGGGAGAGGCAGAGACAGAGAAAGAGAGAGAAAAGAGAGAGAATCCCCAGCAGGGTCCACACCACCAGTACAAAGCCTGACACCATGCTCAATCCCACGAATCGTGAGATCACAACCTGAGCTAAAATTAATAATCAGATGCCTAACCAACTCAGCCACCCAGGCACCCCTGCCATTTTAACATTTTTTAACATAATGGAAAAACAGACAAAATGCATATAATCCCAGAGTATATTTAGGATGTAAAATTCTGACGCATTAAATAAATGGATTTTTAATCATATGCTAAAAAAGAATTTTATGAGATTAATGTAGTGGATTTAATAAAAATAAAATAAGCATCTGTTTTAAAACTGTACTTTTGAAAACTGATTTTGCAAATATATTAAATCAAAATTTACTTTAAATGCATGTAGGATGATCCAAGACTAACTGAGTAAACAGATAGTACTCATGTGATTTCAGACTGGATGATTTACTACAGAGAGGTATGCATTAAAATGTTAAAACTTAAGTTGCTTTATATCAATGTAATGGAGTCCCTGAAGAAGAAAAGGGAAAGGGATGGTAAAAATGTCTTTTAAGAAACAATGATGACAGGGGCACCTGGTGGCTCAGTTAGTTAAGCATCTGACTCCTGATTTTGGCTCAGGTCATAACCTCACAATTGGTGGGATTGAGCCCCAAGTCCAGCTCTATGCTGACAGTGTGGAACCTGCCTGGGATTCTCTCTCCCTCTCTCTCTCTGTCCCTCCTCCACATGTGTATTCTCTCTGTCTCTCTCTCTCTCTCTCTCTCTCTCTCACACACACACTAAATAAACATTAAAAAAAAGAAATGATGATGAAAATTTTTCAATTTGATGGAAACAATAAACTCATAGATCCAAGAAACTCAATAAACATCAAGACAGGAAACGAAGAGAACTACTCCAAGGCACATCAGAATCAAATTGCTTAAAACCTATGATAAAACCTTAAAATCAATGAAACAAACAAGGCAGACATGTTATGTAAAATGTAACAGATACAGGCACAACAACCAATTTCTCGTGGGAAAAAGCACAACACCACAACGCAGGTACACCCACACAATGGAACAGTTCTTAGCATTAAAAAGAATGAACTATTGAGACATACACAAAAATGTATGCATTTAAACTTTTTACCTGAGGGAAAGAAGTCAGAGTATACACTGTATGTTTTGATTTTTTTAAATTTTAGAGTAGTAAATTTAATTTACAGTAACAGAAAGTAGGTCAGTGGTTGTCTGGTGGAGAAGGGACAGGAATTATAAGGGGAACAAGGAAACTTCTGTGGGTGATGGACAAGTTCCCTTTCACTTTCTTGACTTTGGTGGTGGTTTCAAGATGAACATATACATCAACCATATCAAATTTTACTCTTTGTATATGTGCAATGTGTATGTCAATTATAACTCCATAAAGCATTTTTTAAATAAAAATGAAATAAAAAGCCTATGAGGTAGTAAAAATGATAAATTCTGCCATCATTGTATCATACACATCCTCTGTTTTTATACTGAATTTATTTATTTATTTTTTAATAGTTTATTGTCAAATTGGTTTCCATACAACACCCAGTGCTCTTCCCCACAAGTGCCCTCCTCCATCACCACCACCTCTTTTCCCTCCTCCCCCTTCCCCTTCAACCCTCAGTTCATTTTCAGTATTCAATAGTCTCTCAGGTTTTGCGTCCCTCTCTCTCCTCAACTCTCTTTCCCTCTTCCCCTCCCCCTGGTCCTCCATCAGGTTTTTCCTGTTCTCCTATTAGACCTATGAGTGCAAACATATAGTATCTGTCCTTCTCTGCCTAACTTATTTCGCTTAGCATGACACCCTTGAGGTCCATCCACTTTCCTACAAATGGCCAGATTTCATTCTTTCTCATGGCCATGTAATACTCCATTGTATATATATACCACATCTTAGAGTGGCCTACAGTGTCTAAATGTACTGAATTTAGAATATCTAAAATATAGGGCACCTGGGCAACTCAGTCAGTTAAGTCCAACTTCAGCTCAGGGGATGATCTCATGGTTCATGAGTTTGAGCCCCACATCAGGCTCTGTGCTGACAGCTCAGAGCCCAGAGCCTGCTTTAGATTCTGTGTCTTCCTCCCTCTCTTCCCCTTCCCTGCTCATGCTCTGTCTCTCTCTCTCTCTCTCTCTCTCTCTTTCTCTCTCTCAAAAATAAATAAACATTAAAAAAAATTTTAAAGAATAAGAAAAATGTGCAGGAAAATATGATTAAAAACTTTTATGTCAATTGGTCACTACCAAATGTGATAGAATATAAAGACTCCAATATTTTTTTCCTTGTGTCAATTTCTTGCCAATATAAACATGAAGCTATCAAAACTAAAGAGCACTTTTGCTTTGCCACTTCCCAAAACACTTTGGGTTAGTGTAGAGCTATTACTAAAGAAGAAAAAAATTCTGATTTAAAATCTTGGATTTCCCATCAAAGGCCTGTGACAAAAAAAAAAAAAAAATTACAAATATCCTCATCACCTGGCAAAAAAAAAAAATTAAGAAGGTCATCATTATGGAACATTGGTGAAGCCAGGTATCACTAAAATTGTTAAGCTAGTTTTCTGTCTTGAAGCAGAAAGAATCTCAAGTAGCAACATCTCAAATATTATCTGCTCTGGAATTACTAATTGCTGATATTTCTTCAATGGTATTTATCTTCAGTCTAAAATGAGATGAAATTTATTTTAGGGCCACCATCTTCAGATTTTCATCTACTTTGGGCTAACTGACACCATTGAAAAGGTCATCTGATTTCATTAGACCCCTTCATATATTATAAAGAATGTTACCATACAAAAATGACAAGAGATTTTAAAAATATAATTATTCTTGCTCTGTGGAGCATCTGTAATGTTTGATAACTTTGCCACTTTGGTATACATTCATACATAATATATGTATACATTCATACATAAGTCATTACTTCTACATCAACATATGTTACTTTCAAATACTATTAAGCTCAGATTCAGCTAGTGTTACTATTTTTTAGGTTTACTGGAAAACAACCAAAGCAGCAGGGAAAGGGTCACTCTGGCGATGAAGAATAAAAATGAAGAGTTGCAGTGTGCGTGTACGATCATGTGACTTCATCTGTTCTTCCTGGAGGTGTGACTGAAGGCTGGTGATCAAGAAAGCCACGTGATTAGAAGGGTGCAGATCTGTGACTTCTGCTTTTTATAAGTTTCCTTAAAGCAAGCCCATCAACACTCAAAAGTCCCCTCTACTGCTGCATATGTAAATTGTTGTATCATAAACGTAATGCCACATCAAGCCAATCTGATGCTCAGTGCAGAAGACCAGACAGTAGTTTATTAGAATCCACTCTAATTGCCAAACAACTTTTCATTACTTCAATAATTATTAGTCTCTTAACCTGGGGAAAGCAAATTTTCAAAAAGGCATATAGGAAAGGTGATATTAGGATAGGTAGGAGCTAAGACGGTGGAGTAGTGGGAGGACCAGAGGCTTACCTTGTCCCTCGAACACAGCTGATAGATACCAAATCACTCTCAATACCAAGAAATCGATCTGAGGACTGACAGACAAGCTGCACAACTAGAGGGAGAGAAGAGACCACATCGTGGAAGGTAGGAGGTGTGGAGGTGTGGTCTGATTGAGAAATGGATTGGGGGTACTGCAGAGGGGAGGGGGTTCTGGTTATGGAGAGAAGAGAAAGATCTAGAGAGAGAGAGACAAAGAGAGACATGAAGAGAGGAGCACACAGGAGATCCCATGAGGAAAACACTTGCCCAAGGCACTGACTGGGAAAATGAGAAGGGCTGATTTTCACGAGTCTTTACAACCAGTGAGCACCGAATACTGAAGTGTTAGAAGTCCGTGGCATGGGGTGTGGAGTCTGGCTGGTGCTGTAGCGCTCCTGTAGGGAAGGCAGACAGGCACCCCGGGGGCAGATGGCATGATCTGAGGATTCCCTGGGACACACTAGGAGAGATGGTTCTTTCTTCATGAACTCAATCTGGGAGAGATGGCATTGTCTCTCTGGGGACAAAACTGCTGGTGGAAGCCATTTACCTTTCCCATCCCTCATTCTAGGCCCAGAGACACCTGCTGAGGGCAGCTAACCTAGACACTAACTCTTTGGTGTGCCCTACTCCAAACCCCATGCACTTGCACTTTGATGTGATATTCCTCTTCTGAGTCAAACCTGCATCAGTCCCAGAAGACTGAGACCCTTTCCTGAAGGAGCTGAGTGGGTCTGTAGGCCTAAAGTTTGGCATGTTAAAACTTAGCTGGCCTGTCGGGGATACAGCCTAAGTTGCACTGTGCTACCGGCAGACAGATGACCCAGACACAGTGCCTGTGGGACAAGCTGAGGGACACCTGAGTTGCACAAGGGGAGACTGCTCTTCTAGGAGAGTTTCCCAGACAGTAGACAGCAGTGGGTGTGAACTCTCCTCTACAGAGATAAGGGAACTAGCTCATGCCACTTCCTTCCCCCACCCCGCAGCATAAACTAACTTCTGTGAACAGCACAGTGCCAATGCTGGTGGCCTAAACTGCTGCACCAAGCCCCACCCCCATGTCTTCACTGGTAATGTTTTTCTTGGGCAAGTGTGCTTAAGAACCACTGTAAGGAGCTCCTCCGCTTGAAGACCAGAACAAACCACCCCCTCCCCTGCATGTGCTACATCTACTGACCACAGAGTTCTGCAAATCTTCAGCTCTACTGAAAATAACATCAGGTCTCTTTTTTAAATTAATTAATTAATTAATTTTATATATTTTATTGTCAAATTGGTTTCCATATAACACCTAGCACTCTTCCCCACAAGTGCCCTCCTCCATGACCATCACCTTCCTTCCCCTCCCCCTCCCCCTTTACCCTCAGTTTGTTTTCAGTATTCAAGAGTCTCTCATGATTTGCTTCCCTCCCTCTCCCTAACTCTTTTTCCTCCTTCCCCTCCCTATGGGCATCAGGTCTCTTTTAACAAGCAGACCAGAGAACACCTAGTTAAAACTCAACCCCCTCTGGCCAAGGTAGAAATACTCCCCTCAGGCAAGGAGAAATTCTGCAGAGGACTGACCTGAGGGAAAGAATAGCCAAAACACAGCAGCAGAATGCATGCAGCATACACAGGAAATCTTCCTGAAGTGCCAGACCCGGGACAGTATAGGAGTCCCAGAAGAAGAAGAGAGGGAAAAGGGGGCAGAAGGTTTATTTGGAGATTATGGCTGAAAACCTCCCTAATCTGGGGAAGGACACAGACATCCAAATCCAATAGGCACAGAGAATTCCCATCAAAATCAATAAAAGCAGACAAACAACAAGATATATCATAGTTAAATTAGCAAATATAGAGATAAAGAAAAATCTTAAAAGCAGCAAGATAAAAGAACTTACAAGGGCAAAAAAGTAGACCTCTCTGCAGAAATTTGGCAGGCAAGAAGGGAGTGACATGATATATTCAACATGCTGAATGGGAAACATACGCAGCCAAGAATACTCTATCTAGCAAGGCTATCACTCAGAATAGAATGAGAAATAAAGAGTTTCCCAGACAAACAAAAACTAGAGGAGTTAATGACCACTATCCCGGCCTCACAAGAAGTATTAAAGGGGGCTCTTTTAGCAGGAAAGACTAAAAGTGACAAAGACCAGAAAGGAACAGAGAAAATCTTCAGAAACAGTGACAAAACATGTAATAAGATAGTACGAAAATGATATCTACCAATAATTACTCTGAACGTAAATGGACTAAAAAACATAGGATATCAGAATGGATTAAAAAACAAGATCCATCACTATGCTACTTACAAAAGATTCAGTTGAGACCCAAAGACACATCCAGATTGAAAGTGAGGGGTTGGAGAACTATTTATCATGTTAATGGAAATCAAAATAAAGCTGGAGTAGCCATTCTTTTATCAAACATATTAAATTTTAAACCAGACTATAATAAGAGATGAAGAAGGGCACTACATCATAATAATAGGGTCTACCCAACAAGAATATCTAACAATTATAAATATTTATGTCTCCAACTTTGGAGAAGCCAAATATATAAATCAATTAATAACAAACTTAAACTCATTGGTAATAATATAATAATAGTAGAGACTTTAATTTTTTTTTGTTTTTTTAAATAATAGTTTAATTAACAGAAGGGCTTTAACACTTGACTTATAGAAATGGACAGATCATCTAAGCAGAAGATCAACAAGGAAACAATTGCTTTGAACCACATACTGGACCAGACGGACTTAACAATATATTTAAAGCATTTCATCCTAAAGCAGAATACACATTCTTTTTGAGTGCACATGGAACATTCTCCAGAACAGATCATATACTAGGTCACAAATCAGGCCTCAACAAGTACAAAGAGACTAAGATCATATTATGCATCTTCTCTGACCACAACACTATGAAACCTGATATCACCACAAGAAAAATCTGGAAAGACCACAAATACAGGGAGGCTAAAGAACATCCTACTAAAGCATAGATGGGTTAATGAGGAAATTAAAGAAGAAATAAAAGGGGCACCTGGGTGGCTCAGTCAGTTAAGTGTCCAACTTCAACTCGGTCATGATCTCACAGTTTGTGGATTCAAGCTCCGCGTTGGGCTCTGTGCTGACAGCTCAGAGCCTGGAGCCTGTTTCAGACTCTGTGTCTTCCTTTCTCTCTGCCCCTCCCCCATTCATGCTCTGTTTCTCTCTGTCTCAATAATAAGTAAACATTAAAAAAAATTTTTTTAAAGAAATAAAAAATACATGGAAACAAATGAAAATAAAAATATAATAGTCTAGAAGTTTGGGATGCAGCAAAAGAAGCCATAAGATGGAAGTATATAGCAAAAAAGGCCAACCTCAGAAAGCAAAAAAAAAAAAAAAAAAAAAAAAAAAAAAAAACTAAAAAAAAAAAAAAAAAAAAAAAAAAAAAAAAAAAAAAAAAAAAAAAAAAAAAAAAAAAAAAAAAAAAAAAAAAAAAAAAAAAAAAAAAAAAAAAAAAAAAAAAAAAAAAAAAAAAAAAAAAAAAAAAAAAAAAAAAAAAAAAAAAAAAAAAAAAAAAAAAAAAAAAATCCTCAAATATCCTTACACCTAAAGGAGCTGGAAAAAGAATAACAAATAAAACTGAAAGTCAGCAGAAGAAGGAAAATAATAAAGATCAGAGCAGAAATAAATAATAATATAGAAACAAAAAAAATTGAACATATCAATGAAACCAGGCACTGGTTCTTTGAAAAAAATAATAAAATTGTTAAACCCCTAGACTTATCAATAAGAAAAGAGATAGGACCCAAATAAAGAAAACCATGAGTGAGAGAAGAGAAATCACAAAAAAATAAATAATTGTAAGAGAATATTGTAAAAAATTATATGCCAAAAACTGGGGCAATCTTGAAGAAATGGATAAATTCCTAGAAACATATAAACTACTAAAACTGAAACAGGAATAAATAGAAAAGTTGAATAGACCCATAACTAGCAAAGAAACTGAATCAGTAATCAAAAATCTCCCAACAAACAAATGTCTGGGACCAAATGTCTTCCTGCGGAATTCTACCAAACATTTAAAGTAGAGTTAATACCTATTGTTTTGAAACTCTTCCAATAAACAGAAATGGAAGGAAAACTTCAAAACTCATTCTATAAGGCCAGCATTACCTTGAGTCCAAAACCAAAGACTCCACTAAAAAAGAGAACTATAAGCCAATATCCCTGATGAACATGGATGCAAAATTCTCAACAAAATACTAGCAAATCAAATCTAAATGTACATTCAAAGAATCATTCACCATGATCAAGTGGGATTTATTACTGGGTTGCAAGAGTAGTTCAATATTTTCAAATTGATGAATGTGATACACAACATTAATAAGAGAAAGGATTAGAATCATGATCATTTCAATAGATACAGAAAAAGCATATGACATAGTATCCATTCTTGATGAAAACCCTCAACAAAGTAGTGATAGATGGAACATACTTAACATCACAAAGGCCATATATGAAAAATCCACAGCTAATATCATCCTCAATAGGGAAAATCAAAGAGTTTTTCCTCTATAGTCAGGAACAAGACAGGGATGTCCACTAGAAATCCTAGCCTCAGCAATCAGACAGCAAAAAGAAATGAAAGGCCTCCAAATTGGCAAGGAAGAGGTCGAAACTTCACCTATAAGATACCTAGGAATAAACCTAACCAAAGAGGTAAAGATCTTTACTCTGAAAACTATAAAACACTGATAGAAGAAACTGATGATGACACCCACACACACACACAAACAAAATAGAAAAAATTTCACTCTTATGGACTGAAAGAACAAATACTATTAAAATGTCTATGCTACCCAAAGCAATCTACGCATTTAATGAAATTCCAATCAAAATAACACCAAAATTTTTCAGAGTTAAAACAACCATCTTAAAATGTGTATGGAACCACAAAAGACCTCAAATAGCCAAAGTGATCTTAAAAAACAAAAGCAAAGCTGGAGGCATAAAAATTCCAGTCTTCACATTACATTACAAAACTGTAGCGATTAAGACAGTATGGTACTAGCACAATAAAAGACACATAAATCAATGGCTCATAGTAGAAAACCCAGAAGTGGAGCCACAACTATATGGTCAACTAATCTTCAACAAAGCAGGAAAGAATATCCAATATAAAAAAGTCTCTTCAACAAATGGTGCTGGGAGAACTGGGCAGGAATATGCAGAAGAATGAACCTGGACCACTTTCCTACACCACACACAAAAACAAACTCAAAATGGATGGAAGACCTAAATGTGAGATAGAAAACCATCCGAATCCTAGAGGAGAAAACAGGAAGTAACCTCTTTGACATCAACCACATCAGCTTCTTATTAGATGTGTCTCCAAGGCAAGGGAAGCAAAAGCAAAAATGAACTATTAGGACCTCATCAAGATAAAAATCTTCTGCAGAACACAGGAAATAATCAACAAAACTGAACGGCAATCTTCAGAATGGGAGAAGATATTTGCAAATGACATATCAGATGAGAAAGGGTTAGTATACAAAAATCTATAAAGAACTTATCTAACTCAATACAAACACCACCACCACCACCAACAACAACAAAGAATCTAGTTATGAAGTGGGCAGAAGACACGAATAGACGTTTTTCCAAAGAAGACATACAGATGGCTAACAGACCTATGAAATAATGCTCACCATCACTCATCATCAGGGAAATACAAATCGAAACTACAATGAGATACCACTTCACACCTGTCAGAGTGGCTAAAATTAACAACACAAGAAACAGCAGAAGCTGGTGAGGATGTGGAGAAAAGGGAAACTTCTTACCCTGTTGGTGAGAACATAAACTGGTGCAACCACCCTGGAAAATAGTATGGAGGCTCCTCAAAAAATCAAAAATAGGACTACCCTATGATTCAGCAATTGCACTACTAGGCATTTACCCAAAGTGTACAAAAATACTGATATGAAGGAATACATGCACCCTGATGTTTATAGCAGCACTATCAACAATAGCCAAATTATGGAAAGAGCCCAATGTCCACTGACTGATGAATGGATAAAGAAGATGTAATACATATATGTATATATATTTTTATGTGTAAAAGTATAATAATTACATATGCAATGTGCACAATAATTTTATATGTAATATAATATATATCTCACTATATATATGTATATGTGAAATGGAATATTATTCAGTCATAAAAAAGAACAAAATCTTGCCATTTGCAACGATGTAAATGAAGTTAGAGAGTATTTTGCTAAGCAAAATAAGTCAGAGAAAGACAAGTACCATATGATTTCACTCACAAAACAAATGAACATAGGGGAAAAAGAGAGATGCACAGCATAAAACAGACTCTTAGCTATACAGAACCATCTGAGGGTTGCAGGAAGGGATGTGCGCAGAGGGATAGGTTAACCAGGTGATGGGAATCCTGGAGGACACTGGTTGTGATCAGCACTGGGTGTTGTATGTGATGAATCATGAAGTTCTAAGCTGAAACCAACATTGCACTGTATGTTAAATAACTGGAATGTAAATAAAAACTTGAAACTCCAAAAATAAGAGGTGTTATTAATTATAACTCCATGTATTCTGACATCTCTGCTTTCCTGCCCATGGTAAAGCTACTAAACAATAAAAATTCCAACATACCCCTTGAGGTTGTAAGAGCCAGTGTGTATCTCTTATTTGCACTGCTCAGGATTTAAAGCTGCAAATGTTCATTCCACTGCTGCCAAAGACCTCTTCAAATTTTAAGAGTCAGCTTTCACCCAATGGAACTGACTCTTACAGATTCCCAGCCACATTAGAAGGCCATCAGGCAAAGTTTAGGATTATGAGGTTATACAATCAGAAAGCTGATCATTTGGAGTAACAGGCACAGGATTAGGAGATCCAGGAGTCACTTCTTCCCAATTTTAACATATTCTGACTTGATTTTTGTGGATAAGAAGCAATAATAGCAATACTCTCAAATTCTAAGACTAGGAAGTTGCTGAAGACTAGATAATTCTGTCCTCCATTGTGCTTCTTATCCAGTCCCACTGCCTCTGAGAGCATAACATTTTCCTTTTATTGACAGTAATATTCACATATTACTCACCTTTATTTAGCTATTACATTGGGAGCTATATTTAGGAAAACCAGAATGTAATATTGACATGTTAAGAAGCTTGAATGGTAAGAGCAGGACTTCGGATGAGCCTATAGCATAACACAGGACATTTGTTCATGGTGAGTAAATGGCCCAGCACCACCCACTCCTAACTTTCTACTGTTTTACACCAAGGAAAACACTTTGCCTGGTAAGCGACTATTAGTGCCCAAGTCTGAAAAGCACAAGAACATCTATTCCCAAACTTATCCCAACATCTTGACAAAGGGTCTCATGCCTGAATGGAGAGGCCAGCTGCTATCCCTAGAGCAGTTTAGGTGGAAAGATTAAGGTAAATCTTCTGCTTCTTCGCACTTAGCCAGTAGTATCTTTTACCTCCAGAAGGTAGTATTTTATGCTGTTTGGGTTTCAGGGTTACCTATCTGAACCCCTGGGCTTGGTGCAGAAATTCTGGATTATAGTATTAGTAAGGCTGAGATTCTGCTAGTTTGTACCAGCTCTAAAGCAGTCATTAGATGCCATTTTAGGCAGGCCCTACATATAGTTTGTGAGTATGCTTTACACGCTGAAACCAAAGACCCAAAGTTTGCACCATTTTATGAAAAATGAAATGGTAAGTTCTAACCAAGGGATCTTCTCTCCTATAGCAATTATTAATTACTTATGATATTACATAGTCCTTTCTGAGATATTTTTTCAGTGCTAGAACAAGACAGCACTCTGTGTTAGTTGCCTCACAGCCTTGACAGGCATCACATAAAGTTCTTGTATATGAGCGCCTTGGGAAAGAGACCATATGAATGAAGCAGCACAAAACAAAAACAGATTTAATACTCAGAATTTGTTTCAAATAACTGATATTCAAGGACATAGGTGATCCCAGTCCACGTCAATACATCATCTAGATTTTATATGTCTGCCCACTCGGTAGACACTTCTCCTAAGCCTTTAAATAAGCCCATATAGGTGCCTAGGTGGCTCAGTTGGTTGGACATCTCACTTTTGCTCAGGTCATGATCTGACAGTTTGAGATTTCAAGCCCTGCGTTGGGCTCTAGGCTGACAGCTGGGAGCCTGGAGCCTGCTTCAGATTCTTCCTCTCCCTTTGCCTCTCCCCGACTAGCACGTGCGCTCTCTCTCTCTCTCTCTCTCTCTCTCTCCCTCTTAGAAAAAAACATTAAAATTTTTTAAGGTTCATATTGTTCCCATTTAAAATTGTTTCAATCAAGGTATATAGAGTGTAGAGAATAGGTCCCTAATCTGGATCAAATTATATACAAAACAGAAAAAGCCCTAAACTTTATTCACTCAGATTTCCTTCTTCCCAAAGTGACCCCTGATAAGATTCCTATAGACCAGTAAAGCATCTGGACCTGCCTCAGTCATCTGGGGACCAGAGGAGAAATGAGCCTACGGGTAAAGCTGGATACACAATGGAAAAATCAGAGAAGAAAAGAACACGAGTCTATGACGACATTGGTGAGCCACTGAATCAACAAATTCTGGAACCACCCTGTCTAGTCTTGCTGTTTTGTAAGAAAATAAATTTTCTATTTTTTAAGTCAATTTGAATTTCCTGTTACTCAAAGCTAAAAGCCATTTGATTGTTATAGTCTCTGTACAATTGAAAAATCACTACATGTAGACTTGGATTTGAAAAAGACATGGAAGTCATCATGGTACAATATCTTCTCAATTCACAGTGGAAGTGGTAAAGTATTTTGCAATGAATATTTCACTAAAATCTAAGTTCTAATGTTAATAAGTGATGAACTTTTTAAATAACTTAGTCTCTCTTCTGCAATGGTAGAAAACCATGTGCACTGTTAAGTCACAGAAAAAATAGTCATCAGCTTCTACTTTAATGCTTCTGACAAATGCCTCTACTGACTTTTAAAAAGATGAAAAGCAATCCAAGTATTTAAGAAGTAGGCAGAGTCAAGACCTTCAAGTATTAAAGATAAGTAAGGATTCAAGGTTTTCATTAGAAGAAATCTTCCTTCAGTTTGCTGGCCATTGGAACATTAATTATGAGCTATTTTGGCACAAGTCTTTGCTAATGCAACACTGAAGCATCTCGTTCTACTAATGGCTAGCTCTAATTCATGGAACAGTCTTTCTTATAATAAGCAGAACTCTGGCTTGCTTTAACTTATCAACATTTGTCTTCTGAATGAGGCCTTTTCTTTTACCACATTAGGGCCTTTTAAATAATTGAAAACAGCTGCTATTTTCCCCTCTCTGTTTTTTCTTTCTCGTGTATGTGAGCTGCAGGAATGGGGAAAGGGGAGCATTCCTTCACCCATACGGCAACATAAGAATAATTTTATATTGATTTTTTCAGCAGACATGAGTACAGGAAGCACAATTTTGGGTTATCTCTCTATTCTTACCTACCTATTTCCTCTTCCCCCTTCCATGAAGAGAAAGCGATTAACACAGACATATCCATCCTAATAGTCATTCCTCTCTAATGGTTAGAGTTAATATTCCAAAGTTTACTGGTCATGTGTGTCTTGGCCTCTTAGCAATTTTTTTCTCAGATGACAAGAATGCCTATAAATAGCAGATATTCTTCTCAATTTTATCTACATGCCAAGCTCACCATTAAAGACCTCTACAATCCTCCTAACTATAAGAAATAACTGTTACTGAACTGCTTGGCCTGAATCTGGATCAGCTAAGGGAGATCAACTCAAAAAGGAGGGTGAGAAAAGCCTCTGTTCGCCCTTAGGTCCAAGCCACAATCACATTCAACGTGAACGGCAAGCTGTGTGCTTTGGATAATAGCATCGATACTGGATGTGTTCCATCCTTCATCCAAATCCTCACACTTCATCTCAGTTGGCTCAGAACCTCGAGGGAGTCTGGGTATTATTCATACCTGGCAGCTTTCCCCTAATAATCCCTAGTTCATTCAGTGTTCCTTCTTACATGCTGTCCTTAATCTCCAAAATTATGTTTATCCCTTCATGAATATTCTGCACTTTGTGTAGGCACCTCTTACAATGTAGTCTCAGTACCACAGTATATTGGTTAAAAAAAAAAAAAAGTCCTTTTAATTGAATTTAATTAGACTTTGGTTAACCTCTTGGTTCTACTGGTTACCACATGTGGGCAGCTTTTTGATGGCCCCAAGTCTTAGAATCTCCAACTTAATGGTCAGAACACTGACCTCAAAGAATTGTTACAAAGTTGGGGATAAGATAGCATTTGTAATCATTTGGCACAATCCTTGATATATATACTAGGTCCATGAGAAACATTAGTTTTCCTTTCAGTATTTTCACACAAAACTAAACCTACTTCAATGTCATACCTGGCACATATAGAAGACACTTTAAAATTTAATACTTGCTCCATGTATTGGACATATATTGAGGAAACTTTGAGGGGCTGATTTCCACATTAGTAAATGAAAGACCACCTTTCTATTAAGAAGTTACACGTCCTCAAACATTTGTTCATTGTAATATAAAAAATCAGGCAAATTTAGCCTCTTTTCTGAACCACCACTTACATGTTATTTTTTCCATGAAGATTTAATGATGTCTCCTCAATCAACCTCATCAGAGTCAAAGTGGTGCATTTGATTTAGACCCTTCCTAAATTATTGATTTCATTCTATATTTTGCTGTAATTATCTGTTATTTTGTTATCCACATTGCATTGTAAACTTCTGTGAAATTAGCCTGACACTATGGTACTGTTTCCATACCAGTATGCTAATCTAACATGTGAATCTACTAGAGGTCAAAGGACAGTGTGAATAAAGGGCTAACACTAGGCCTGTGCTAATACAGGGTGGCTGGAAAAACATTCCTTGGAAACACTACTTAAGACAAATGAAAAATGCTGTTTATATCTCCATGGTGTGTCACTGCAATGGGTCAGGGGAGATATGAGTTGATATGCAAGCCTTACACTATAATGGTTTATAAAATTGGTGGGTAAAGAGGTTACAGGCTTCTATGGGTCAAAGAGACCTACATATTCTTTGTTCCTCAATGATGGCAGCCATATATGCCATATATATATATATATATATATATATATATATATATATATGTATATATATATACCCAAAAAAGTTGCATTTTGGGATACTTTCATCTCTGAATTAGATGAAGATGTACTTTCCATATTTCCTGCTTTGTATCCTTCTATAATGCTAATTAAACTATACTATTAGATTAATGCCTCTTCATTTATGTCTCATGAGTATTACTGCCAATCCAAAACTGTAACCATAGCTTTGTTGCTGTAGGGATCCCATTGTGGCTTATTTAAATCATGTACTCAATAGAGCATGTACCAAATGATCATGGCTCATCAGAATAATAACCCTGGCATTTGTAATTCTTGGAAGATCATGGCAAAGTGGGGGGGGGGTCAAAAAAGTTCTGGATGTATTATAATCACTGAGTAATCAATATGACTCCTATGTAAGATGGAAAGAAGGAAAACCAAAGTCTACTGAGTCTGTGATACATTGTACTGAACTTGGGCACTCTGAGCCCCCCACCTCAGAATTTTACACGATATTTTTACAAATATGTATAGGATTATGTCTGAGATGTTCAAATTTTGAAGAGATTCTGAAAGATGGCCCCATAAAAGGTTAAGAGCTATTACTTTTACTTCAGTTTAAAGAGTCTGTCTGAATACACTTTTGAGAGGAATTCAGGCAATTTGTAAGGGAAATTACTTCTTTGATCCCTTCAGGTTACTACTCAGCAAATTACTCTTAGATTCTACCAAATGGCTTTCATTAGTTAAAACTAGGGTCAATTTTCTTTCCTGAAACGTCTTGTTCATCCTTGAAGAATTACTCAAACACTGTTTAAGGGCAAATGTTTCTAAGAGTTGAGGACAGTAGTCGATCTATCATATATTATATTACTTCCAGTGAAGGTTATCAGAGCTTTCCTTCTCCTTACCCTAATGAAAACACAACATTGCATTATTGCAATGGGTTGGAGGGGAAAATGCTCAAATAGGGACAAGGTTAGTGTAAAAACAAAGCATTCGTCTTTAATTAGTTGGTATTAATAACAAAATAGTTAGGTTGAGCCAAAGTATATCCCTCCACCAAATCACCCTGTCTAATAACCTTCTAGTTCCTATAACAGAGTCAAGCATTCAGGAAAGGGCAACACCACAGCAGCACAAAACACAAGTGAAAAGAGTTTCAAAATATTCACGAAGAGTGTGGGTGGTTGAGGTAGTATTGATAACCAACAGGCAGTGTTTCTTTTTAACCCAGGGATTTTCTACAATGGCTAATTCATAATAGTTAGGAAAGACTTTGGCTTCAAGTGAGACCAATAACCAAACAATAAAAGCCTGATGACACACACACACACACACAGAGAGAGAGAGAGAGAGAGAGAGAGAGAGAGAGAGAGAGAGAGAAATAAGAGGAAATGAAGGACAATTTGCTCCAGGCCTTTATTGCTTGGCTATTTAAGAATTTTCCAGAAGAAAGACATGTATTGTCAGATCAGCAGTAGAAAACAATAAAAATAACTTGCCTGATAAACATATTAAAATTGCAAAACATCAAGTTTAAAAATAAAAAAAGTTAAAGCTACTTAAATTTAAGAATACTAGAAATTGTGTGAAAGGAAGTAAAAATAAAATGAACAGCAGACAGTATAATAAACAACTGAAACCATAATCTTGGGAGACGGTTTTCCACGGATCTCTTGAGTTTCTACAGTCTCGTAGAGACACTGGCAGTTTTTGCTCCGAGCTTTCTTTTCAAGGACATTTGTGAAGCAAACAGCTTTGGATGACAAAGATAGCATGATCTCCAAAGAAGATGACAGTCTGCTCCCTGACCAGGGTAATAGAGGTAACGTTTCCCTCCAGGGCAAAGTTTGGGCAGGTTAACAGCGCAAAATCCTTATATAACACTGAGGATTTCCTATTCTCCATATTCATCTGGGATGCAGACCCATTGTGTGCATAGCAATCATTTGGGCCACTATGCTTTGCTCCTATGGGCTATGAGAGGTTGGGCAGAAAGAACCAATGTGGATACGAATTTAAAAGACTCTGAGTCTTGAGTCTCCCATTAGTATTCATAAAACTGCACTAGGCTAAATTGTTAGCTTGAAAAATGGGTTAAAATATCAAACTCTTCATAGTTCTTGACATACTCCAGAGATAGATATAATTCAGAAATGAAAGCCCCCTTCTCCTATAAAAGTGTCCTTGAATAAAGAAGTTTTCCACTGTACAAAGTATTGGGACTTAGGGTCGCCTGGGTGGCTCAGTCAGACGGCTCTGGTCATGATCTCATCATTCATCAATTTGAGCCCCTTATCGAGCTCTGTGCTGACAGCTCAGAGCCTGGAACCTGTCTTTGGATTCTATGTGTCTGTCTGTCTGTCTCTCTCTCTCTCTCTCTCTCTCTCTTTCTCTCCCTCTCTCTCTCTCTCTCTCTGAAAAATAAATAAAAACATTCAAAAAATTCAAAGTGTTAGGAATTCATTACCAATATACATTCACTTAAAAAGAACTTATTCATTGGGAAGAAAAACGATCCAATCTGAAATCATAAGATATCTGAAACACAAAGAGCACATGCATGTTTTAAAATTATTAGTAATTTTAAGGGACTATGAACTACAAAAGTTTTAGTGACTCTTTTTTTTATGTTTTTATTTTATTTAGAAAGAGAGAGAGAGAGAATGAGAGAGAGTATGAACAGAGGAGGGTCAGAGAGAGAGGGAGACAGAGAATCTGAAGACAGGCTCCAGGCTCTGAGCTATCTGTCAGCACAGAGCCCAATGCGGGGCTTGGACCCATGAACCATGAGGTTATAGCCTGAGCCGAAGTCGGATGCTTAGCCGACTGAGCCACCCAGGCTCCTCTTTTTAATAAATAGGGATAAATTCTAGGTGGCAAGAGAAAGATAAGAAAAGATGTACTAGCCCAATCAGGTGTGTCTCTTGAAATTATGAAATCAAGACAGTGAGAAACTGAATTAGTTGGGTGTAGACAAACTCAAAGGGCATGCTGGTCTGATAATAGGGAATCACTATTTTGGGGACAGAACAAAGTCAATCTGCAAAGGAAAGAAAACAGAGCATACACAAAATGGTAAGTGACAGAGTCAGGTATCCCAGGTTTCTAGGTCCCATGACACTTAATCATTTTTCAGTCCCTGCTCTGAGACTTTGTATCCTTAAAATAAAACCTAACTTTTATTGCACTAGTTTGAGTGGGCCTCTTTACCTTAGTACCCAAAGAGCCTTGACTAGAATACGACCAAAACGTAGAGGTCAGAGAGCCAGTTCTGTCTTATTTTGAGACCATAGCTAATTTATAATAAGTTAAGAATATTTCATAAAACAACTTCCCAGAACCCCACTAAAAAGCATTTTTATCTCCATGCATATTCCAAAGAACACGTGAATATGTAATTTCACACAGTCATTGCCTCTTCTTTAAAAAATTTTAAATGTATTTATTTAAATTCAAGTTGGTTAACATATAGTGTAGTACTGATTTCAGGAGTAGAACTCAGTGATGCGTCACTTACACATAATACCCCGTGCTCATTCCAACAAGTGCCCTCCTTAATGCCCATCTCCCATTTAGTCCACCCGCCCCCTCGCCACATCCCTCCCAGTAACCCTCAGTTTGTTCTCTGTATTTAAGAGTATCTTATGATTTGCCTCCATCTCTCTTTTTGTCTTATTTTTCCTTCCCTTCCCCTATGTTTATCTGTTATGTTTCTTAAATTCCACATATGAGTAAAATCAAATATTTGTCTTTCTCTGCCTGACTTATTTCGCTTAGCATAATACCCTGTAGTTCCATACATGCTGTTGCAAATGGCAACATTTCATTCTTCTTAATATTCAGAGTAATATTCCATTGTGTGTATGTGTGTATACACACATTTATATAATATTCCATTATACACATGCGTGCGTGTACACACACACACACACACACACACACACACACACAATCTTCTTTATCTATTCACCAGCCAATGGGCATTTGGGCTCTTTCCATAATTTGGCTATTGTTGATAGTGCTGCTATAAACTTGTGGTGTATGTGCTCCTTCAAATCAATATTTTTTTTTATCTTTTGGATAAATATCTAGTTGTACAATTGCTCGGTCACAGGGTAGTTCTATTTTTAATTTTTTGAGGAACCTCCATTCTGTTTTCCAGGGAGACAGCACCAGCAGTGCAAAAGGTTTCCCCTCTACATCCTTGCCATTTTCTCCTTTTAATTTCAGCTAACATCTCTCTGCTGTGCTTGCACTGCAGGTTGGTTTCTTCTCACCAACAGGTCTTTCCTTCAGTGTATCTCTGTTTCAATTTGACTGCTTTTATTTCCATGTTTCAAGCACAGACAACATACTATCTACCAACTTTTGATACTTGCAAGAGTGTTAAAATGTTTAAGATATTTGTTTATGATATATTGTAGCAAAGATATGTAGGCATAAATAAATCATTTTCCCTGTCTATATCCTTGTTAGTTTCTGCAAAAATGACATGAAACCCTCTAATGGAAGTTATTCTATGTCAGACTTAGCTATTAGTTGCTTTCTTCTCTTTCCCCCTGAAATATCAGTTAAACACTTCCAGTGTCCTGCCCAGACTTTACTTGTTTTTTTTTTAATTCTTTAAAGTTTTTATTTATTTTGGAGAGACAGAGAGTGAGTAGGGGAGGGACAGAGAGAGAGGGAGACACAGAATCTGAAGAAGGTTCCAGAGTCTGAGCTGTCAGCATAGAGCCCAACATGAGGCTTGAACTGACAAACTGAGATCATGACCTGAGCTGAAGTCAGACACTTAACTGACTGAGCCTCCTAGACACCCCCTTGTTTTTGAAATCTGTAGTGTACCCCTTGCCCATGAGTCTTACACTGTAAACCAAGATTGCAAATTATGAAATTCTGGCCTTTGATGTGGGCTTTCCATATATCTTTCTCTTCTGAAAGGACATTCTTTATTGGAAAAAGAATTAGAGGAACTACTTCTGCTCTTAATCCAGCATCTTTCCTTAGTCTTAATAATCATGAATGAGGTATTTTTATATTATGATGTATTACCACAAAACTGAGCAAAAGTACATACTCTATGAAGGGTTGGTGAATCATAACAGACCCCAAATTACATCTCTACCCAGCAAGACAACATACCTTTTATTAGACATGCCAATGTCTCTGCAGCCAATATCTTGTACCTAACAGGAAGTCTCAATTACTATATGCTTCTTCCCTCATGGATGGTTAGGCACAGACCTATAGATATAGAGGGAGATTTATTATAGAAATTGACTCACACAATTATGGCAATCCACAAGCCCCACTGTCTGCTGTCTGCAAATTCAAAAGTCACGAAAGCCAGTGATGTAATTCTGTCTGAGTCCTGATGACTGAAAAGCAGAAGCACTGAGAGGCAGACAAAAGAAGGTGGATATCTCAGCTTAAGTGAAAAGAGTAAATTCACTCTTCTTCCACATTTTTGTTCTATTCAATCCCTCAGCAGATTGGATGACAAAGGTGAAGGTGATCTTCACTCAGTCTGCCAATTCAAATGCCAATCTCTTCCTGAGACACCTTGCAGACACACCCAAATAGGTTTCATAAGCTACCTGGGCATCCCTTATTCCAGTCAAGTTGACACATAAGATTAATCACCAAATGCATCAACAATTTTCCTTGAACTATTATTGCCTAGATATCCTCCTCATCATTCTGTTAAAAGCATTAAATTCCACTGCTTTATATAATCCAGATCCAGTGCCTAGGTACTTAATTTCATAATTCCATATCCATTTGCCTTGCTCTATTTTTGCTATACCATTTATCACCTCTTAACATTCTGTACTATATTATTATTATTATTAATTTTCTTCTCATCTTGCTAAGTTTAACTCCATAAAGACTGATTTTTATCTGTTTTACCCTACTGATATATTTCAAGCATCTATACCAAGTATGTAGTAGGGACTTAATATACATTTGTAAAATAAATAAATAAACAAATAAATAAATAGAAACTAGTTTAATGTATTCTTATTTAATTTATTTAATGTTCTTCTCTTTCTCCTCTATATTACAATATCCTTGATCAGAGGAGCCAAGATGGCGGAGAGGAAGGGAGCTCTGTAAACTTCGTCTGCCCCATTGATCGAACTGAGAAGACATTACTCTCATCTGCAAGAGCGGAAGGAGAAAATACAGACTCCAGAAGGAAGAGAACCTGAAGAATATCTGAGTGAGTGCAAACCGGGGAGATTGGAAAATGGGCCAGCCCGAGATGGGCAGGGGAGGTGGGCGCCCCAGCCCAACGCGGGGCAAGTGCTCGGAGCCCAAGAGACAAAGGGAAGAGACAGAGAGACTGAACACGCTCATTGTACTGTCTCTGGGGAAGAGGTAAAGAACGCGTAACTGCGCTTGGAGAGAGAAGCTCACTCCATAGATAACTGCTGGGTAGCCTAAATCCCAAACCCAGGTGGCCCAAGGGAAGGAACAGCTTCCAGCCCTGCGCCATCTTGGCGAGGAGTCGGCGGCCGAGGCAGCGGCAGTGTCCGGGGCGCTCACTTCGACCTCAGTTTTGGGAGTGGGAGCACACACCTCATTTCCACAGCGCATCTTGCCCCCAGCGTTGGCCGGGCGAAACCTGAATCCTGGGTGCCAACAGGGAAAAATAGCCCCCACCTAAGCGCGATCCAGGCAGGGAGTTGGCAGCGGTGGAGACTGGGTTCACACTCAGGCTGCAGGAGCTCCCAGCTCATTTCCAGCAGCTCCCAGCGCCTCTGGCAACAGTTGCCTGTCGGGACCACCATGTTTCTGTCTGCCTCAAGGCAAGGATTATCACTCTCAGCGAGTGAGCCAGTAAACAAGATTTGCATCTGGAAGCTGGAGATGGCAAAATTCCTTGGCGTCAGTCATGCTGCGCCAGACTAGAGGGTGAAGGTGCATAAAAGATCAAAACCTATTCAGTGTTAGCTCTCCCTGCTCCAGCATTTGCTGAAGGCAATGTCGGGGCGCTTTTTGATATGCATTTGACTCTGTTTACCTGGTGTCTGACTTAAGTCAGCTACCTTGTTCTCCCCGCCCTGAAAAACCTATATAAATGACAGCGTTTCTAATAAACGCTATCTCTCTCTTTGCCTGATCAGAAACCGTGAGTTGTGTCCTTGTTTTTTGCATCTCCCTCTGCCCCCTTTCTCTCTCCCTCCCTCGGGAGAAATACCCACGTAGATTCTCGGCCCAGCTGGCAGC